>WSYH01001763.1:0-94009 GCA_036426205.1 Ascaphus truei | reverse complement strand
CACTTACAGACACTCACACACACACTCACTCACACCCACAGATACAGACACACACAGACACACACAGACACACCCACACACACCCACACCAACTCACAGACACCCACACCCACTCACAGACACACAAACACACACACACCCACTCACACACACACACACACCCACTCACACAAACACACACACTCACAGACACACACACACTCACAGACACACTCACCCACACTCACAGACACACTCACTGACTCACACACACACTCAGACACACACTCACTGGGTGGGTGACTGGGTTGGTATTGACCTGTTCCTCCAGGGCCTGCTTATCCTCCACATGCTGCTCCACATGCCAGGGGATCAGGCAGGAGTTGCGGGAGGATGGGGGGGGCCAGCGGGAGGATCGGGGAGCCAGCGGGGGGATAGGGGAACACCAGCGGGTGCGGATGGTAGTGCAATTGGGAGCAGCGGGAGGAGCGGGGAGCAAGTGGAGGATTCGGGGAGTAGGCCGGCAAGGACCAGCGGGAAAGGTACGGGGGAGGGGGGACAGGAGGGAGGTACAGGAGCCAAGGGGGGGGGGAGGGGCAGACGGTAGGATTGGGGGGCCAGCAGACGGCGCCGGCCACCAACCTCCGATGGGAAACGTGGCAAAGCCCGATGCGTGCGCCCAGGCTGCAGCCAGGAGGGGGTGTCAGGAGAGTGTGGGTGAGCTCAGGTCAGAAGAAGGAGCGATGGCCGGACAGATGAGGGGGGACATGGTGGGGGATCGGGGTCAAGCGGGGAACAGCCCGCACGGCCACACCAATTCCCCGATGGGAAACGTGGACCGGGAACGTGCCAGAATACCCCCACCACCCCAGACACGTGACCACACGCAACCCCTCCCTTACTCCCGGACAGGTGCGTCCCCATGATTCCCCCGATCGCTATACCCTGCCTAAAGGAGCGTGGACGGAGGGGAAGGCCATATCTTGTCTCCAGCCTGGGCGCAGCAGCTGGCCCAGATAAATCGCCTCGGGGACCCCCCAGCATACATCACGCCGGGGACCCCCCCCAGGCTATCAATGCCCGCCCCGGGGACCCCAACACCCAGCACAAGGACACCCCGCATCGAGGGACCCCACCCAGCCTACATCCTGCCCCGAAAACAAGCGGTGATCGGGGTGCAGGGGGTAGGGGGGGGGGGGAGGCGCTGACCCGAACTGCCAGCCGGCCTCTTCCTCGCGTCAGGCCAATCAGGAGGGGGATTTTATTTATTTATTAAAAACAAAAAAGAAATTTTGGAGCGAGCAGGGGAATTCATAGAGCTGGCAGCAGGGCCTACAATCACTCGCACAGCATACTAACCATAGCCAACGAGTTGTGGTTAGTCTTAATTGTTCGAACATGAAAAATATATTAATATACTTAGTTAAGTTTATGGTGGATAAAAATAGTGACACAAAACCCTCCACAGGGCAAAGCTATAGCAAATGGAAACAATTACTGTAGTACTCTTCTGATGTCTAAAGGTCTGCAACCCCGCCTGTCACCATTTCATACCCAGCACCCAGCACTTCATGCGCAGGATTCTGGGAAATGACATGCCCAAAGAGCACCACAGTGCACCTTTTGCTTCAAAAACCAATTCACATGGGTCCATATAGCGCTAGCTTGCTGCCAAACAGTGGTTAAGATAGGCATAGTCAGTAAACCAGACCCACAGAAGACGTTTCGATTTAATGGTTTGTTCTCTCAGGTGGGTTGGTTAAAACGGCTATGCAAAAAGTGAAGCAAGGGATAGGTTTTTACCATACTTATTGTAACAGGGGTTATCACCCCCCACCCCCAATCACAGATGAGGAGTGAATTGAGGGGGAAACCTTAGTTTTACAGGTGTGGGCGTTTATACTGCAGGTCCAGGATGGGAACCTGGGGTGCTCTTCTGGACGTTCTTCGTTGGTACAGCACCTCCACCTATGTAGGATTCTAGTTATTTACCGTGACTTGACTACAGCTACACAACAATAATGTCACCCTCGCCACTAGCTGGAAGCTATAACTGCCCCTAAGGGTAACTTCTTAGCCCCTTACTGGGACCTTTAACCCTTAAACCCCCCTTCTCAAACCCCGTTGTCCAGAGAGTCATAGCAACCCCAATGTGTGAACAGGCCTGTCACATTGTGAGGAGACAAGTTAAAAGTTGGGACGTGGGACGGTTTGATGTAAATACCTGCACAGGTGTCCCTGGACTGGGTGCGTTCGCAATGGGGTACCGGCGCGCCGCTGGTTCAAAGCGCTCGATCTGTACCTCAGCGTGCGATGGGGTCCAGCTGGACGTCCACCACCAACACAGCATCCAAGGAAACATGTAGCCAAACACGATCACTGGGTCCTGCAATAAATGAACTGCGCAGGACCCTCTCTCTGTACCTGCACTAAGGGGATAAGGCGGGGGCAAGGGAGAGAGGGGAACAGGGAGTGAACCCCCTACACTCTACCTGGTTTGAAAATACCAACACTCCGCTGGAGGACAGGTCACATTAACAGAATGTTAAACATTTAAAAATGCAGGTCATGATTGTATCACACCGTTCAAAATGTTGACTTTAACAATACACTGGTAAATGGATATCACACCACAGAAATACACCGAGGCCATGCCGAAAAATAGTGTTCTGCGAGACCAATGGGGGGTGACCTAAATGATTGTGTGGGGGTACCTCACTTGATTTAGTGGACTCGCAACTCATGGTAAGGTGACGGAGCAGTCACTTGGTTCATACTACTTCCTCCCCCTGGTGGAAGGAATAGTACAGTGTCTCTGGCCGCAGACTTTACCGGCCATTCGCGGCATGGATGCGGTAGGACAGGAGGTATTGAACTCTTCCTAGGCGTCACCACATGGCGAAGCAACGTCCATGTCGGGCTTAGAGGGAGGCAAATTCATGGCTCTACAACACATTCCTGTCCCTTAGAGAATTGGGAGGCTTCACTGGGAAGGCGAGACGATAGAATTGAAGTCTCTATACTCACAGCCTCTGTTACATACTGAGGGGTAAAGGGTGTTGATAACTTACCACTGCTGTGATCTCACTGGTGGCCGCAATCATAGGGAATGCGATGCTTACTTAATCTCCCCATTGTTCATTACAGCGTACATGCGGGCATGGATAATACTGCTATTGTGTTTCTTTGCATGTTTTACAATCGTTTTTTCTTGTTTTAGGCAATCAATCCGGCATGGTAACATGCTTTTGTTAATAAGTGTTGTTGAAGTTTTTTTGCATATGTTTAAAATGGTGAGTGACGCATGCCTGGGACTTACCCACCCCAGGTCGCTTCCTATTGGATAGTGAACTGAGTGGCTGAGCCATGAGGGCAACGACGTGGGATTTTAGATCTACCAGATCACTGAATAGTCCATGATGAAGAAATCTTAGTTTCGAAACGCGTAGTACATGTTTGTATAGTGCTCTAGTTTTTACTAGCCCCTACTGCGCATTTGATCGTGTGAACGGCGCCGAATAGTCCGTGTGGTGGCGGACGTACGAACCAGGAAGCACTCCACACGGAGGAGAGAGTGCAAAACGCCCAGCAGAGAACACGATTGCTTTGCTGAACACTGCAGTGAATCAGCAGCTCCGCCCTGCCCAAATGTGGCACAGGGAGCAAGGACAGAGAGGTTGTTGACACCTACTCCAAAGGACCCATGACCACCATCGAGCGGATAGCAGTTTAACCCTGCGAGGACACCTATCCGGTTCGGAGAGTTGGAGTAACATATCCCGAAAACTGTTGATTTTCTTGCAAGTTGAGTCCGCACTTACTCACCCTTTATTGTTTATTGTGAGATATTTGTAATGATAGGAGCGTGTGGTGGGGTCTTTTTTGTACTTGTTTACACTGAATCTGCATGACACACGCAACAGCAATGTTACCGGCATCTTTTCTGGCAACTACTAGGCAATATGGCTGAAAAATTCATTGCTGGGGGTAACGCGGGGGGTATATACGCTAGTGTGTATATATAATATACCGCCAGACTGGCGGCGAGGGAGGCAGTAGTAACACTTGCAGCAGGGGAGACCACTGCCCATGGGTACATTGTTCGCTCCTGGATTCTGCTCACTGGTCACTTAATGGTGAAGGGGTTAACAGGCCTCACTTAATGAAAAAGTTAAGCCCACTGTTACCCAGGATCCTGGTTGAGGTCCTAGAGTGAGCTCTTGGAACCCAGATGTAAGAATGCAATTACTGTACTGTGTGCAAATGATGCAACATAAAGATGATTTGGTTTTACCCTTACTGGGGGGTGGGACAGGGAGAGGGATTTTCGGCTGTAAGTTTCAGGGTGTGTTTGCCAGAGAAATGTCTGTAAAGAATGTGTATGTTCGGGGGTTCTGGAGTATGGGATACCCCAAAAGTTGGATCCGGGAAATCGTTGTGAGACTTCTCGAGAACAGCCACGCAATTACATCTGGTACAAACTCTGATTGAAACGAAAGTTTACGGACCTCACCGCCGGATCCTCAGCAACATCTCCAGAAAGAGGTAAAACGGGAATGAAGGGTTAATGATACTGCAAACCATACACGGCGGCTACATAGTATAACAGGGGAGACCCTGTATAAGGGGGGTGCCCAGATACATGCCCAGGTACCCTGAAACTGTTTCTATAGGGTTCAGGGAGGTGCTCCAAAAGAGTGGTTTCTTGTGGGGTAAAAAAGTTTTAAAAGTTATTTTCTTAAGGTGCCAAGAATGAGGCTAGTGAGTTATGGAAATATACTCTCACTCCATCCCGACCCAGCAATAGGAACTATATATTTATCACACAAAAGAAGAGGACACAGTATTTTTATAATACAAATGCTATTTAATAGGTATTATGTACTGATAACCTGTAAATAACGGTGGATTTCCAAGTCATTTATTCGAGGGACCAGATGGCTACCAAGCTGGTGCTATGTGTCGGCGGGTCGGACTTGGAAGCGCTAGGGATTGCCAAGTTTAGAACAGGAGGGGACTGCCGTTCATGCTCTAGTACCCGATCCTGGGCTAAACAGGGCTAAACGGCCCCATTTTGCAGCCCCAGTGTGGAGCCTGGCCCAGCGGGTGGCTCAGTAGCAAAGGTGCAGGTTGGTGCGCATTGCCCCTTTACCGACTGAAAAAAGATGCTGCCTCCGGCTTTATAATACTGACAAATCGGTTGATTCGCTTGCAGGAGGAATTCCCACACTCTGATAGGCTGTAGATTGGTGTGAATGAGACCTGAAACCCATAAGGGGACTTTGCAGCCAATCAGGAGCGCAGTTTACAGCGCCAAACAAAGCGGCACATTCAAGATGCGCTTGTACTGAATAAACGCGAGCTTGCTTCAAAGATTTTGACTCAAGAATTCTTCTAGCCACTTCTGAAGAACGTAGCGGTTCGCGTCTGGCATTGCATGCAAAATATGTTCAGGACTTTCGTGAGTACCTACCGGTCATTGGAAGAAGCTCCACAGAGGTCATTTGTGAATTTGTTTTAAAGATAGATTATTGTTAGACCGTTCCAGTAAGTGTGTAACCCTTTAATGTGTGTTGCATTGTGTGTATGTCTTTCCTGAAAATAAATGAAATTATTTACCTCCTTGCTTTGCTCCCATCAATGATCCCTGTAATAAAGGTGTGGATAAAACTTGGTCTCCCATGACACTTCCATCTGCAATCTCATTCCTGCATTTCCTCTCCTTGCCTCCCACTTCCACAGGGCTGGAATGAGCTCGGCACCCTGGCTGGGTAGTGGCCGCATCTGAAGGTGAGGCTGGGTATGCCCAGGTGAAGCTATCTGTTCAGACCTTCTGAGGATTCTCCTCAAGCACGTTCTTCGTGACCTGGGTCAGTAGTCCAACTTTCACAATGGCAAGAATACGGGACTGGTCCCAGGACTCATACTGTTTGCCGTCGGTCCATCTAACGCCATGTGGCACTAAACTTAAGTGACAAAGAGGACCTGCACTTTCCTTAGCTGTGTAACGTGTGTAAGTCACTACTTGTTTTGAGGGGGGGGTGATTGCCTGTTATGTGGTAGGGGGACAAAAAAATCACGCAATTACGAGTTTCTCTTAGTTAGAAAGACCGAGGATTTTAAAATCTAAAGCTCAAGATTCCCAACTGCACCAGTAAATATAAGTCACGGCAGACAGCAATTACACCTTTTTATCCGGATCATACATTGAGCAAAACAAGATAATGAAATAATGTAAATTTATAACACGGAAAGGGCAGACATATGTTACACAAAATACATAAGAAAAGATACACTTACTAGGGGCTGGGGGATACAAAATGATACACTCCGGGTGCAAGGAATCGTTACCTAAGAATTTCCCCAAAGCTTGCAATTGTCCAGGAAATGAAATCAGCATGCAATTCCAGGCACCACCACCCCTTCTCTCCAGAGGCTTAAAGTTACTGCAGATCATACACATTTTAAGTGAGTTCTTTGGCTTTGGTCACTGATTTGTCACAGAAATGTATTTGCAACAATGTTTTTAATTTAAATCAAAACACAATTGTATTGACAAAACAAGAAGTTTGACTTAGAACGTGTTTTAGCTATTTGCACTTCTATATTTTAGTAACTGAATTCTTGTGTGTGTATGTGTGTCAGCCAGTGTATGTCAGTTGTGTGTGTACTCAGTGTGAGTCTGTGTGTGTTAGTTGTGTGTGGTGTGTGTGTGTCAGTCAGTGTGTATTGTCGTCAGTGTGTGTGTGTGTCAGTTGTGTGTGGTGGTGGTGTGTGTTGTGTCTCTTTCTATCTGTGTGTGGTGTGTGCTCTCTCTGTGTTGTCGTCCCCCTCTCTTTGATTTCCCTCACCCCCGCACGGAGTGCAGACACGAGGGGGTTCTGTTGAGTCCCCCCTCCGGCAAGAGCAGCTGTGGACACGGCAGTGTGTGTCCTCTGCAGCACAGCCCCCGGGGGAGGTACAGGGACACGAGGGGGGGGTTGATCAGCGGCTTACTGTGAGGGGGGCGCATCAATCAGGTGGGCGTTGTTCGGCGCATCACGCCCCTCCCATGCCCCCGATGGAAGGGTCCCAGCCAAAGGGAGGAGGTAGTGGCCACACAACACTCAGCAGGGTGGGGGGGGACGCGTGGAGCCGGGCAGCAGGTTCACAGAGCAGGGGAGAGGCTAGAGCACGGGAACACGGAGGAGGGGGAGGTTTCCCCTGTTTCCTAGTTAAGCTGTTTCAGTCAAGATCTGCATGTGTTGTTTTTTTAAAAATCAGTTCTGTAGTAAGAAAAATACTTTTAGCATTTCTGTTTTAAAAAAAAACAACTTTGAAAACCATTTTCTTGTATTCTATTTTAACAACCATTTGCAGAGAAGAAAAAACAGATCCCTTCACTAATGATGTCACCAATTTCGCCGATCAATACATGGAGAACGAATTGACCTGCAGCTATACAGTTTTTAGGTAATTAGATTGCACACATGAACTATTGAAGTAAAACAATAATTAAAAAAAAAAAAAAAGACTGAACTGCAGCTTTAATGGCTTAAAAAACATTGTTTAGAATTTTGGAGAACTCAAAATCAGCAGCAGTGTGCAGAGCGAGGAGATAGGCAGATCACTTTGTGTGTGTGTGTTCCCGTCCGTCCAGAGCTGATCCTCATGGTGGAAGCTGGCCACACTCACGGCCTCTTCTACCGGAGTGATATCACTTTCGTCACCACTGATTTCGTCTCCAATCAATACACTAACGCCGCTAATGAAATTCACTTAAAAAACTTGCTTAGAATCTTGGAGAACTGAAAATCTGGTTACGCCGCGTTTATATAACTGGTGTTTCATCCCAAATTAAATGGCCAATCAAACGCTGAGAAATTTTCAGCAGCTAATCAGAGCAGGGCTCACTGGCTGATGTCAGGGAAGGGGACATGGCTATCAGCGGGAGTTTCAGCAGAGTCGGTGGGATGTAATGGGAAGCAAAGGGCGTCCATTGATCTCAGGATTGTCCTTCCCTCCTGCCCAAATAGTCTTGTATCTCCATATCCTGGATTCCCTTTGAGGCCAAATGGGCTAAGTAGACATCAGGTCTCTATTGCAAATGATTTAGGCTGATGGATGGATTTTTATACTACAGTATAACACCCTATGAACCATACTTGAATAAAGTATAAACCTTGGGGACCTTATATACGTGTGGGAAATTAGGTGGGGATATCTGAGCTCAAAAACCAGGAGTCTGGGGGACATGGGGCAGCCCCAATATAATTTACCTGTGAACCCACAAATGGTGCCTGTACGCTGGGTAGAATCAGAGGACCACCAGTAGCTGGGCCCCCCGAACTCCTGCAAATAAAAAAGGGAATACATTTTCACTCAATCATCCCACCATAAACTTTACCTCCCAAATCTGGAGTTTCTACGACACAGGGAATTCCAAACGCCCCTAAACAGGTCGGTTTTCCTATATTTACAAGGGACTTCCATGACCCACAAACCCAATACACGGCTCTGGGTCACCTTGGCACAAACTGGGGTACCGACGAGTTATCTAGGGATCCTCGCAGCTACAAGAACACTTTTCCTCCCTGTGCCTCATTTTACTTGTGTACAAGCCTATATGTACGTAACAAACTTTGTTCAATTCCATATACACTTTAAAAATATCCTGTCTTTTGGTTTACGGAAATAGAACCACAAGCTGCACTTTATTCCTTACTAGCCCATTCTCCACACTGTACAATAATTAGGACTGGACTTTAAAAGTACCTCAGGAACCTTATAGATGGTTGGAGCAACCACCAGAACCTACTATACGGTTCTGGGTGACCGTGGTATTTACTGAGGGTCCCCATTAACCAAGGCGCCTTGGCTGGTTCAGGGACACCTCACATCCCTATGCCCCCCATTTTTACCTTTCTGGTCTGTGCTAAAGCAGAGGGAACCAATGTGGTGAGTTGTGAAGCGTTCTCCAGGTAAATATTGCCGGGACATGTGCCTAATGTATCCAGGAATTAGACCGATTCCTGGGTACATTTTTAGGGGAACCAGCAACTTTAGCCCTTACTAGCTAGGCACCATTCTGAACACACTTTCTTCCTCAATACCCTATTGAAACTCATACCATAGCAATATCTGCTGCTGGCACTCCAGGAAAGGTAAAAACACATAAAATATTATTTTCGCGCACATACAGGTTATGGCATATACAAGCCAAACTGGGTCCAGAGCCGACTTTTTGAACCCTTATTAGGATAAGGGGTAAACCAAACGGACCTTAAACCTTTATTGGAGCCTGGTTACCCCCACGTACCTCAAAAGTGTCTGACGGCTTCGCTTTCATCCTCAGAGTAATCATCCGGGCCCATAGCTGGTGTCACGGTGACGTCAAGTGGGACAGCGACCGGATGGCAGAACAGCAAGGAGCATGAAGCAGCATAAGAGAACAGGACTTACCAGCCCAAATAGGACTCTCATTCACAGGCAATTGCTTTTTGAAGATTGTACCTGAGACCAGGCGGGTCCCCACCCCAGATTTTTCCCAGTGTTATTGACACTATATGCTGTCAAAGACATATGTTTGTGAGTTCCCATTCTTTTCAATGTTTTTCTCACTACATGGGTTTTTTACTTAGTATGACCTGATTGTGTTTTTTTTTCCTTTTTTTTTCCTATTTCCCTTGAGCCTCAAGGGGGATTAGATTTCCAGATTTGCTGTTAGAGGGGTCAACACACACACACCACACACACACACACCACACACACCACACACACACACAACACAAACACACACACACACACACACACACACACACACACACACACACACGTCAAATGTATACAACAAAAGACAGAAATGCCCACTACAACATCCAATGTGACAAAATATATAGTAAAATAGTTCATTAGTATTCTCGTGAGTAAGGGTTATTTCGTTATAAGCCTGCTGCCAAATCACGGCATGACCAGTAACGCAGGTTCTAACAATAAACTGTGACAAATCTCATTTACCTCTGTTGGAGGGAGAATGACCGCAGTGGGTCTGTCCAACGCAGAAACATGAAAAAATCTTCTACTTTAAAACGTGGCGTGGGCTTAAACCCTGGGAGGAGGGGACACTAACCTTTGTAAAGTAGAAGGTTTTTTTTCATGTTTCTGTGTTGGACAGACCCACTGCCCAATTCTACCCTGGTCCCAGTCAGTATAAAATGATCAATAACCACAGAATGACGCTAAACAGTGATACTGCTGAGATTGCTCCCATTCTGGCCTCCCGCCCTCACCCGTGACACGAAACCGGAAGTGACGTGACGGCACTGACTGATACGGAACTACACTGTGAGGGGAAAGTGAAGCACCGAGCAGCAGCCTACTTCTTAACCAACCTTCTATCGGCGGTTCTCTCCACCACCCATCTTTATTATGGAAAATGTGAGTTTCCTGAATACCTGTGTTTAATACATATGTATAGTTCATACTATATGCACTATTTGTGGTTTTCTTTATTTTCATATCATCCACTTCACTGAGAGGTATACAGACTCCAGTTACACAAAGGGCTCCAGTCAGAGAGAGAAGGATCTCTGACATGCAGTGATTTAATACGATTTTTGTGAGTTCATTTCTTACGTTTTTTATATTTTCTGTAGCAGTGAATTATCATCTGCACTATATATATTTAAATTTTTTACATATCACGAGCTTATCCTGCGCTCCTCCTCAACCCCAAGAAAAGAACACACCTTAATCCCTAACCCTAAAACCATCTAACCCAACCACTTACCCTAAACCCCCTAAATTAACCCCATACCCAAAACGGTAATAAAACTTACATTAGAAGTGGCTGTTGGCGGAGGGTCTGTCTGTAGCCTAATGCCGACAGCAAACTGGTTGAGGCGAAACTATTCAGATTCACAGCTAAGTGAGGCTACAGACCGCTTCAGCATAATGGGGAACGCACATTTTGTTAGACAACAGCATGGAACTATAAAACATTATTAAGAAAAAATTTCTTTAAATAAAACTACAAGAATGATACAATTAACCTGCATTTAAATGTTATAACTTTATATCATTTTAAAATGCTTGTTTTATGCACCATAAACTAGTCACTTTTCATTGTGATTTAGCGTAACACAGATACACATGTGCACTTATATGTGAGCGTCTTAGTTGCTGGTTATCCCTAAACATGCCTGTCTTTAGAGATAGGTCTCTCCCCTGTGTGTGTCCTCTTGTGTGTGTTCAGGCTGGATAACTGACTAAATCCCTTCCCACACTCCCCACATACATGCGGTCTCTCCCCTGTGTGTGTCCTCTTGTGTTTCATCATGTTGGATAAGTCAATAAATCCCTTCCCACATTCCCCACATACATGTGGTCTCTCCCCTGTGTGTGTCCTTTTGTGTATGTTCAGGTGGGATAACCGACTAAATCCTTTCCCACATTCCTCACATACATGCGGTCTCTCCCCTGTGTGTGTCCTTTTGTGTATGTTCAGTTGGGATAACCGACTAAATCCTTTCCCACATTCCCCACATACATGCGGTCTCTCCCCTGTGTGTGTCCTCTTGTGTGTCCTCAGGCTGGATAAGTCACTAAATCCCTTCCCACATTCCCCACATACATGCGGTCTCTCCCCTGTGTGTGTCCTCTTGTGTGTGTTCAGGCTGGATCACCCACTCCCCTCCCGTTCCCGCACTTCCCCCCACCCCGAGGGTTAGGTCTTTGATCTCGTCCCCCTTTTTTTAACGCTCTTTGTTTGGTCAGGCTAGATGAACCGTCACTAAATCCCTTCCCACATTCCCCACATACATGCGGTCTCTCTCCTGTGTGTGTCCTTTTGTGTATGATCAGGCGGGATAACTGACTAAATCCCTTCCCACATTCCCCACATATATGCGGTCTCTCCCCTGTGTGTGTCCTCTTGTGTCTCCTCAGGCTGGATAAGTCACTAAATCCCTTCCCACATTCCCCACATACATACGGTCTAACCCCTGTGTGTGTCCTCTTGTGTGTCCTTAGGCTGGCTAAGTCACTAAATCCCTTCCCACATTCCCCACATGCATGGGGTCTCTCCCCTGTGTGTGTCCTTGTGTGTATGTTCAGGCTGGATGACACACGAAATCCCTTCCCACATTCCCCACACACATATGGTCTCTCCCCTGTGTGTAACCTCTTGTGTGTATCCAGGCTGTATAACTGAATAAATCGCTTTCCACATTCCCCACATACATATGGTCTCTCCCCTGTGTGTGTCCTCTTGTGTATGTCCAAGCTGGATGACACACTAAATCCCTTCCCACATTCCCCACATACATACGGTCTCTCCCCTGTGTGTGTCCTCGTGTGTGTGTTAAGGCTAGATAAGTCACTAAATCCCTTCCCACATTCCCCACATACATGCGGTCTCTCCCCTGTGTGTGTCCTTTTGTGTATGATCAGGCTGGAAAAGACACTAAATCCCTTCCCACATTCCCCACATACATGCGGTCTCTCCCCTGTGTGTGTCCTCTTGTGTGTGTTCAGGATGGATAAGTTACTAAATCCCTTCCCACATTCCCCACATACATGAGGTCTCTCCCCTGTGTGTGTCCTCTTGTGTGTGTCCAGGCTGGATAAGGCACTAAATCCCTTCCCACATTCCCCACATACATGCGGTCTCTCCCCTGTGTGTGTCCTCTTGTGTGTGTTCAGGATGGATAACCGACTAAATCCCTTCCCACATTCCCCACATACATGCGGTCTCTCCCCTGTGTGTGTCCTCTTGTGTGTATTCAGGCTGAATAACCGACTAAATCCCTTCCCACATTCCCCACATACAAACAGTCTCTCCCCTGTGTGTGTCCTCTTGTGTGAGTTCAGGATGGATAAGTTACTAAATCCCTTCCCACATTCCCCACATACATGCGGTCTCTCCCCTGTGTGTGTCCTCTTGTGTGTGTTCAGGTGGGATAAATGACTAAATCCCTTCCCACATTCCCCACATACATGCGGTCTCTCCCCTGTGTGTGTCCTCTTGTGTGTGTTCAGGCTGGATAAAGTACTAAATCCCTTCCCACATTCCCCACATACATACGGTCTCTCCCCTGTGTGTGTCCTCTTGTGTGTGTTCAGGCTGGATAAGGCACTAAATCCCTTCCCACATTCCCCACATATATGTGGTCTCTCCCCTGTGTGTGTCCTCTTGTGTGTGTTCAGGATGGACGACCGACTAAATCCCTTTCCACATTCCCCACATACATACGGTCTCTCCCCTGTGTGTGTCCTCTTGTGTGTGTCCAGGCTGGATAACCAACTAAATCCCTTCCCACATTCCCCACATACATGTGGTCTCTCCCTGGTCTGTGTGCTCAGGTCTGATAACAAAGTCAGACTCTTCCCACTTTCTCCAAGATCTTTTCCGGTGGCAGCTGCTAATATATCTCTTTTGGAATGAGAAGCAGTTACATTGTTTATTAATTGCCTTGACTGGTTGAAAGATGCATTTTCTGTCATATTTATTGGAATGTTGAAGATTGTTCTGTCCTCATCTTTTCCATATTCTCATTTGGGTGTTTGAACTTCAGATGTTTGAAGAGGTAATCCTGACTGCTGAAAGGAACCTTGCAGTGTTGGCATGGGTGGATTATTGGTGCTTGTCTTTGTACTAGACTAGACAAAAAAAGTCACTGTTACACAAACTGTCTTACAAAAGGTCATGCAGGAGAGGTAAGTTGGCATATCATAAAAATTTCAGGGTGAATGTAAACTGTAGATGTACATTGTAAAAATGAAGGGTTTAGCACAACATGCGCAGCATTAATTATGACAGGGAGAGTAGATGTAGTGGATCATACATTTAAAGTGGATCATAATATTTAACCATTTCAAAGGAAATCTCACTAGCTGCAAAACACCAACTAAATTGTCAGAAATCTTTTCAAATCCTTTGATAGATAGAAAGTCGATAGTATCAGTTGTGAAGTTATAATTTAAAAATGTTTGTAAAATGAATAGAATATGTGTCTCATTAGAAGCTCACATATCATTCACCGGGTGGTCCAGTTACCGCACCATGTACCAGGTCTCTAATAGTTATAGGATGACCCAACTTTCTTCTAAATCTCCATTGTTAAATCAGGAACCAAATGCACAATTATTGTATTTTAACATATATACTGTACATATACAATGGTGATGGGGACAATGCAAATACAAAAACAATGCAAAATCATGGAATGTGATTCCAAAAAAAGGAATGTGATTCCCTCCCTTTAAGGTGCCATTCCAGCACTCAAAAAGGGCATTCATTACATGGTACATCTATCCCTTCATTGTTTTTCTTTTTGTTCACCACTAACTGTGTTTGGGTTAGTTTTTCCTGGCAGCCTTGTCTATTGTAAGCTTTATCACGTTTTTGTCATCATTTGAATTGTATTTGCACACATTTTTTAGCGCTAATCACACCACTCTTTTTTCTAGTTACATCTATCCCTTCATTACCTTAGCGGTTAGCCACCGAGGGAGGTTATTAATGTATTTTAAAATTGTTGATTTGTTTATTTATTACTGGGTTACCATTTATCGCCAATGTGGATATCTGGGCCCCTCATTGAGAGGGCCTACTTATCCACAGTGATAATCAATGGTTTTGTGTGTAAAATGTATTTTGAATTTTCTTTTTTGTTTTAAATGTGTGTAACAGGGTATGTCTCTTTCTACCTGGCTTTCCCCGTTATGTAAGTTCCTCCTAGCTGCAGGCTTTAACAGGTTAATTATGTGGGCTTGTGACCACCCTTGTGCTCCTCCCTGATGGACAGGAGTAAGATAGTGACTTATGGCCTGTGTAAGCCTATAAGGGATAGGTATAGAACACGAGCCCGTCCCTTCTGCTTCCTGATGAAGAGGCAGAGCCAAAATTTAATCAGTCCTGTTCCTAGTTCTGAGGAGAACGGAATCAGAGGGCTGTGAGTCTCTCCCATGGCGAGTTGAGCGGGGCCACCCCCAGCCTTATGGCTGAGGGAACAGCTGACCTTGGAAGATGACCCCATACTATCAGGGTCAAGCATCATCCAGAGGTTGGAACTCTCTGAACCCTTGCAAGACCATCATGCAGTGACTGCCAAATAAAGATCCCCTTGTTTTATTATACACGTGTCTGTGAGAAACAGTTCAGTCCGCGCTCTGGCTCTTTAAGGGTGTGGAATGTTGATTCCTCTCTGTTCTTTTGCTGCTCCTGCGATTCGAGGTGTCTTCCCTCACCTCCAAAGTGGATCCCAACGGAAAACTCCGACGGCGATACCAAATGACCAAGAAAAAAGAGAAACACAAGAGCGCACCAAGATGAGATCTCAACGATCTTTCAGCCACGCTTACACTCGTGGAGGTCTGACAGCACTACGGAGACAGCCCCAGCGCGCTGGACTGATTTCTGAGGACTGATACTGCCCCTGCACACCTCATGTGATGCCCCACCATTGAAGTTATCGTTGAGATCGGGGAATATTAAAGTTTTTATTCATGTAAGTGGTTGCTATCTTATCTTGTTGGTAATACACTTTATATCTCTCATCTTGGTGCGCTCTTGTGTTTCTCTTTTTTCTCTATACACGTGTCTGGACTGAGTGTGGCGAGAGGGGTTAATCAGGCCTTTAATAAAGGTATTATACCCGGCTGATTAACCCCAACTCGTAGTGGGTGGAAAGGGAACTCTTGTTCCCACAAGAAAGCTTTTCAATGAAGCGGGCTAACTCGCGAACGGAGGCAGCCAGCACCCTGATTTTTGGTGTGCAGGTGTAAATAAATAAAACACTCACATGCATATAAAAATTACAGTTGTGGTACACCCAGAAAATTATGTTTTAATAAGGCGTGTAATACTGTGAATTTAAAATGTACAGGCACGAACTGTTATCTGTAAGCCCGGGAAGAAATCCTTTGGCATGTAAATATGCTAAGGGTGCCTGAGCTGTAGTGTATTTTCCTTCCTGCATTTCAAAGAGGTCCCGCTAAGTGGGAGCCTCTAAGTCTAGGGAAAATGCCGGGATGAAAAGCCTCAGAGATCCAAGGTGTTGCGGAGTGCTAGATCCTGGCACCCAGCATGAGACATTCACACCTTGGAGCCAAACCCAAGACCCAGAGTCGCCAGGAGAGTGGTGTATTTCAGGTATGCTAAACTGCATGGGTGTCAAGTGAGCACATGCGCATTGCAGACCGGAAAGCCTTTTATGGCAGTTTTACAAACTATGGGCAAATCAGGGATTGGTGTGTTTACTGTTCCCACGGAGGGGATTGGGCATACATGTTAAGGATAGGCTAGTGTACCCTATAACTGTGCCCACCGGACTATCCCCAGTGTGATCCAGATGTGATTCATGATGTGACTACAGGATTTCGTTCAAGTACAGCGGTAGCGGTTCCAGGACGCAAGGGGTTAATTACATCGCAACAGAGAATTTACCCCTAAACGCCGGAATTCGTTAGCCCTGGAGACTACTGAACGAATTCCTACGAACTTCCACGAAATTCCTTTATTTGGCAAAGTTATTAGATCGGCAACATGCGATCTAGCCAAGTGGACTTTAAACAGAGACTGCATTTCTTGCACTTTCTTTCAAAGGACATTCTATTTTGTTTCCCCATCCCAGTAAGAGTTGTATTAAGTGTATTCTAAAGCTGCCGTGTGTTTGTCTAGCAAGGAAATAAATCACAATTTATTTTGCCCCCTTGTCGTGTTCAATCGAGATTCCCAAAAATAGAAAAAGTGTTGATAAGTTCTGGTCCACCGTGACACTGAGTCAGTGAGAAGGTGTGTGAGAGTGCTTCAGAGGGAACTGCTCCTGGAACTTCCAGGATACCCACTGAAGCTGGAGGCGCTGACACCGAACTAAGATTACATCAAAAGCCTGTCCTGATCTCCTTATCATCGCATATCAGCTCAGATCTCTTGAACCCAACAGGTATGCCTCAGCCCCACACGGTAGCAAAAGAGTAAATCTCCCAGGGGGAAGGGGGTGGGGGAGAGGTAAACAGTGCTACACGCGTATTTATTTTTTGTTAATATTTAAAACCACATTTGTCTAATAGGGATATTGGGCATTAGTCATTAGGCGGAGGAAGGGGATGTGGGTGATGGCGGTAGTTGCCCCAGGGAGGGTTGTTAGGCTTCCCGTGGGGGGAGGAAGTGGTGGTGAGAGGGGTTAACCCATTAATTACCTTAGCGACTAGAATGGCAATGCTTTACTGGCCACTAATGGGGTCAACAGGGTTAGGTAATAAAAAATAAGGTATTAACCCCTTTGGTGCCTGTGGTATATCTTGAACCACAAGCATGAAAAGGGTTAATGTTATTTTGATCAAAGGTTTCTGTAATAATAGACATTACAGAAGCCTACAGCAGCGGCAGCTCTTATTCGAGCAAAAGCCGCTGGCTGTATGCGGCTGGGAAGCGGGTAGCCGCGGCGCGTGGCGGCGCACTGTGACGTCACAGTCACATGCGCGCCCGGCTTCCCCGTCTTCCCCGACACCCCTGGAGATGAAATTAAGGTAAGCGGGGGTGCGGGGAAGCAGAGGGGCATGACAGAAGCCGGGTTCGGGGTCCAGAAGGGGGGGTAATTGCGCGCGATGTGGAGGGGGGGTGCGTGGGGGAAACGCGGCGGCGCGCGTTTTTTACTGGCGGCAGCTGGGGTAGATCCCGGCATGCCGCCGGCATTTACTTTAATAAAGTATGTCGCTACTGTATGATAGAAATATTAACCCAATGCGGTATGTAACACATTATTAACGGTCGCTTTAGTTCCCATATCATGAGATTGGCCCAAATATCACACCCAGTAAATTATTACCACAATTAGATATACACCACCTTAAAATTCCAGTAATAACACCCGTTAGCTTATTATTTCCCGGCTGCGATATTAACTCCACATTAACAGAATTTGATCTATCTGATCTTTAGTGTTTTGTTTATGCCTTCGGGACAAACCAAGAACAAACGTATTTTAACAACTATTTTCAGGGGAGTGAAAACTTTTTGAGCTGAGCCCACCCTGTGTGCTCCCCCAGGCACTCGCGCCCCCCTTACTTCTTTACTGGCGTCATTTGACATCACGTGGCCCCGCTGCCATGGTGACGCGACACAACAACTACTATCAACAATCTACTGAATCCCGGTATGCAGGTTACAGAGTCTTCACGGGAACCGCCGGCATTAATTTAAATGCCTTGGGGGAAGAGCGTGGGGCCTCTGCAACCGCTCACGCCCCCCAAAGAAATCCAGCGCACCGCTGATCTATTCCATGTTGGTTTAGCTCATCTTGCCTGTGTATATAATGGACAGTAAATTGGCCATTATATACATAGTAAAGACAGGGCTAAGGCCAGCCTGGAGCAGGTGATAAAATATTTGCGGTATTTCTGCCGTTCAATAAATATCAGAACTTGATGTATGGCAGTTTTTATTTGAAAATGTAATACTATGCCTGGTTTGTATCGGTTCTGATGCTTTTAACGGGTCCAATTAAAAAGTGCCTTATTTTTGACGCTGCAACGCTGATTCATTGCACGGTAACAACGCTCTTTTTTTATGGGTGTCAATATGGCATTTTTGGTTAAAGCAGCTTGATGTATCTGGCTATTTGACTCAAGTCAGGTTTAGTGATAAAACACACAGAACCCCTACAAGCTCATATTGAACCCCCAAAATAACCACAATATATATGCGTATAAGTGTCAAAGTGGAGTGCTACTGAGAAAGAACATGAAACACAGACAGAGCTCAGTGCTATATCCTATGACACAAATACACAGTACAGTGCCTATATATATATATATATATATATATATACACAACACCACACCACCCACACACACACACACACACACACACACTCACACACATGTAGAGGTACTCATACCGTTGTTAGTCCGGCTTCAATAATCAAAAAATAAATAGATGATACCGTTCTGTGGCTAACGAAATGCTTTTATTTTGCGAGCTTTCGAGATAACACTGATCTCTTCTTCTCCGCGATGTTACAAATGAATGAAGCAAGCAAAGCTATACACTATAAACAGTGTCTATTGGAAATGTTATCTGTGCTGGTCCTTCCCCCCGGTGTGGATGTTTTTTAAATGGCTGGAGGTGTCAAAGGTTCCCTGAAAGCAAGTGATGAAAGATTGTGTATATGTATCAGTGTGAAATAAAATGAATGGAGAGCCCACAGTATATACAGTGCTTTACAAAAGGGGTGTGGTGGAGTGGAGTGGATATAAATGGTGTGGGTGGTGTGAAATGTGAGAGTTCGTAGCACAACTAAAAGTGTGTGTGGATACTATGTGGTCCCTATTGGTGTATAGTGGAGGGAAAATATATAATATATATATATTATATATATATATAAGTACTTTTTGATTAAAATGGTCTTTTAGTTTATTATTTGGCCAAAGTGTTGTAAGCCCTTGAGGCCACTCCAAGGCATGACCACGTCTCAAGGTCCCCTAACACTAATATAAATTCTTAATAACCTGTACATTACCAGGAAGAATGATTTATCAACAAATCTGTCAAAAATTAGTTGAAAGTTTCTAAGTACTGATTGAAGCTCTTATTAACCTGTATAAACCAGGAATAGCACTCTGTATTAGATTTGTCACAATCAACTGTCATGCAATTTCCCTGAGTGTGGAAGGCGAATGGAGTGAGCTTTTAAACACCATTTCAAAGTGGGTGGGGGTGAGCTTCAAACTTGGCGCGCGAGGAGCCATCCTCCAAATCAGCCAACAGAGTTTAAACCTAAAAGACCAGTTTATTCAAAACACACACACACACACACACACACACACACACACACACACACACACACACACACACACACACACACACACACACGACACACACACACACACACACACACACACACACATCCACACACATGACTGACTTGCACTTTTGTAGAAGTTAATGCCATGTGTGTTTTCTGGCATCAAGTGCACCACTTTTCTCTCTTTCTTTCTGTTTCTGTCTTTTTTTTGCTGGGCCCAGCGATCTTTTTTTTTTTTTTGTTTCCTTTATCTGAAACTTTACTAACCTTTAATGTGGTGTCCTGAGGTCAGTCAGTACAATACAGGTCTGGTTGGTGTTAAACACAATTTGATGTTACACAGCCATGGGCAGTCTCTATTAAAAAGGAAAAGGGCGTTTCCTTCCTGCATACCATCTAGGGTGGATTATACCATGGTATGGGGGGGGAATTAAAGTAAGTGATAATGAATGTAATTTATTTTGCAGAGTAAAGACATGCATGGGATGTTTGTAAAAGGTACTGTTTTTGGGGCTTGCTATAGAAAATTGTATGTTGTGTGAAGTGTATTATGTTTGCTAATTGTGTGTTTTTTGGGAGACAACTCCCCTGTGTGGTTTACCTAATTTGGTTTGGTCCAAATTAACCAGTAATAAAAGGGAGGGGGTTTCTTTCCCTGGTGGCCTGCTGCACTCGTTGTTGTGTGATAGGAGGTTGTTCTTTTTCTGCACTCCTTGTTGCTGCTATATGATAGGAGGATGTCTGTGAAACTTCAGTGAAAGGATGCAAACTTTCTAATGCAGATATTGCTGGCTACTCTCTGTATGGAGACATCACGCTGGGGGAACTGGTTGTTGTACACCTGAGTGTGGAATACCTAATAAAAAGAAGGTTCAGAGAACAGCAAACAAAACTCTTCCATTCTTCCCAGGGTCTGATGCGGCTGCTTCTTTAAATAAAGGCAGGGACGCAACATATATATATATATATATATTATTTCAAAATCGTGGAACTATAGGTTGAGTATTTGTTGGAAAGGTTGGATAATAATGTTGAAAACAAAGATGGAAGAAAATGTAATACGATGTTGTATAAAAATGGTTTATTGTAAACACACCACAGTACAATATATATTTTGGTGGCATAAGTGATGTAAAAATGTGAGGCGTGTGTCCTGCTAGGGTGTGAGGCGGCGTGTGTGAGGCGGCGGGTTGGTGTTCAGTACGGGTGGCGCGTGGGTAGTGAGTGCTGGCTGTGGGTGGGGGTCCTGCTAGGGTGTGAGGCAGCGGGTGTGTGGCGAGTGCAGGCGACAGCTGGTCAGTGATGTTGGTGCGTAGTGGCGGGAGGCGGCAAATGTGTGTCGAGTGTGTGGGTGAGAGGCGGCGGGTGTGGCGGGTGTCTGTTCAATGCGTGCGGCGGCTGTGTGGCGCAGGGGTGTGAGCGGGAGGGGAGGAAGGGGGTGCGGAGGGGGGGAAAAGGGGTGAGGGAGGACAGGATGCGGAAGTCGGGACGGGAACGGGGGGGAGTGAAGGGGGGAGGGGTAGGGCGAGGTGAACGGGTGGTGAGGGGATGGGGGGAAGGGGGGTGTGGAGGGGAAGGGGGGGGAGGGTGAAGTAGGGGGGGGAGTGTGGATGGTGTCGGAAGGGGGGAGGGAGGTGAAGGGGGGGAGGGGGAGGAAGGCGGGGTGGGGGAGGGGTTTGTAAATGGAGAAGGGGGAGGTGACGGGGGGGAGGGGGAGGGGAAGGGTGGGGGAGAGGAAGGGGGGCGAGAGTGGGAGAAGGAGAGGTAAGGGTGGGAGAGGGGAGGTTGATCGTAGGGGAGGGAGGTTGAAGGGGGGAGAAGGGAGGTGAGGGGGGAGGGGAGGTGAAGGGGGAGGGGAAGGTGAGGAGGGGAGGGGAGGTGAAGGGGGGGAGGGGAGGTGAAGGGGGGGAGGGGAGTGTGAAGGGGGGGAGGGGGAGGTGAAGGAGGGCGGGAGGGTGAAGAGGTGAAGGGGGGGAGAGGAGAAAGGGGGTGGAGTGAAGGGGAAGGAGGAGGGGGATGAAGGGGGGAAGGGGGGAAGGGGGGAGGGTGATTGAAGGGGGGAGGGGGAGGTGAAGGGGGGGAGGGGAAGGGACTGAAGGGGGGAGAGGGGAAGGTGAAGGGGGAGGGGAGGAGAAGGGGGAGGGGAGGTGAAGGAGGGAGGGAGGGGGAGGGGGAGTGAAGGGGGGGAGGGGATGTGAAGGGGGGGAAGGGGATGTGAAGGGGGGAGGGGAGGTGAAGGGGGGAGGGGAGGTGAAGGGGGGAGGGGAGGGAGGGGGGGGGGGAGGTGAAGGGGGGGAGGGTGAAGGGGGGGAGGTGAAGGGGGGGGAGAGGGAGGTGATGAAGGAGGGGGAGGTGAAGGGGGGAGGTTGAAGGGGGGGAGGGGAGGTGAACGGGGAAGAGGGGAGGGGAGGGAGGTTGAAGGGTGGGGAGGGGAGGTGAACGGGAGGGGGGGAGGAGGTGGGGGAAGGGGGGGAGTTTGAAGGGGGAGAGGGGATGGATGAAGGGGGGAAGAGGGAGGTTGAAGGGGGGGAGTGGGGAGGTGGAAGGGGGGAGTGGGGAGGTGGAAGGGGGGAGTGGGGAGGTGGAGGGGGGGGAAGGGGAGGTGGGCGCGTGCATGCGTAGTACCCAGCTCCAGCACGCCGTCCGCCCGCTCCATGCGGATCTGAGGCGGAGGAGAGGCAGTGTGTTGTGGCCCTCCCCACAGCGGCTGGTCGCCCCCGCTGTGTCCCGGGCGCTCGACTCAGTGCAGCAGGGTCCCCGCTGACTAACGGCCGGGGTGTGAGCTTATGTGAGCTTGGAGGCAATGCGGGAAGGAGGGCAGAGTAGAGGCAGCACAGGGGGTTTGCGTGGGAGGGGAGCACAGGGGTGTTGTTACGCTGGGAGGGGAGGCACAGGGGTTTTGCGCTGGGAGGGGAGGCGCAGGGGTTGGAGGCCCCGGCGGTAGAGGTGTGCGCTGGGAGGGGAGACACAGGGGTGTGAGGCAGCGGGAGGCACAGGGGTTTGAGGCGGCGGCAGGGGTGTGCATTGGGAGGGAAGGCGGCGGTTTAGTTACTTACCTGGGCGGGAGGTGGCGCCGGCTGGTGTGTGTGTCACTGTTAGACCACACCGGCCAATGAGAGGTGTGCGGGGGCGGGCGGGCCAAGGGAGCCATCTCATTGGCCTGAGGCAGAGTGACGGGCCAAAGGTCCAATGCGATTGCCCCTAGACACAGGGAGACACAGGACAAACAGACACGAATACAACGGTTTGAGAAATATATATCTATAAATATAAATATATATCTTTAGGCACTGTACTGTGTATTTGTGTCACAGGATGTAGCACTCAGCTCTGTCTGTGTTTCATGTTCTGTCTCTGGTTTTAAACAGGTTTAGTGATATTAAGTTCTAGTTGACCCGTAATGGTGTATGCAGATCTATCATTATTTGTAATTTAACATCAGAAATAAGACAATAAAGATGTAAAAACCACATAACACATATATACCTGATTACCTTGTGCTGGCGCGTTACTTTTCCACAGCGTACCCCCTTGATACCAAGCTCTTTCCCATATTCATCTCCATACCAGACCAGGAGCTGTGTGTGTGTGGGGAGGTCTGTGCAGGTTCTATAGTAGATTGTCCTGTGGTACTGCAACGCCACAAGGTTCTGTTCTTCCTCGTTTCTCGCACAACTTACAAATCTAAAATTGGGACAGTTAGTGAGGTCTCAAAGTAATGTCTATTTTATAAAGGAAGAGCTGAAAAAAGATACAAGTTGTTAATAATGTGACTTGTCTTTTCTTTCTTCTCTACAGTTTTTGAGAACAGAAATTAATGGAGAGCAATGTATATACGATGGCTCACTTGTATGTACCCACATTTTTAATTGGAATGGGAGCCACAGGCCACACCAATGACTACTTTCTTATTACTTAAAAAATAAATAAAAACACTGTTGTAATTAAAAAGTTTCTGACAAGATGACACAAGTGACACAAAGGTGAGTTTTCTTCTGGTGGAACTAAACAGAAAGTAGGGTTGATGTAACAAAGTGTTGTAGCAGGAATGTGTTCCATTAGCAACCTTAGCTTATAACATACCCTGGGCTGATTTGAAAACTGGACTATGGAAAAGGGCTTGAGCCACAGTCTAATGAGGTAACAATGTCTGTTTGAGCTTAAAACTCCAACCCCCCCCTCCTGTCAAGGCCACGCGCTTGGCAGGGAGAGGGGACCCGACAGACAGCGGCGAATATGAGGAAAATCATCTTTTCGCGCTCGCGTGTGTGTGTGTCAGTCAAGGATTGCAAAAAAAAAAAAATATATATTTATTAAACTTTAAAAGATCTTATTTAGGACTTATTTTCACTTTCACTCACACAACCCATGCACACACATACACACACATATACATTACCTGCAGCTCCTGACACTATATACAGGAAAAGCATGCGGCACGTGCACGCGCGTTCGCATAGGAACGCACGGCCGCATGCTGTATATTACAGCACTAAGCCTGGGCTTTGAAATGCTTAGCAGGATTCAAAGGTGTTAACCTCTTGTTAGCAGGAAGGACCAAATAATGTGTTAGCCCTTCCGTGCTAATTGAAGCCCCAATATCCTTAGATCAAAAGGGTCCCTTTCAGAAAGGGTCCCGGCATTCAGGAAGAAAACAGGATGGCATATGCTAAGTGGCAAGTGGCCAGTGGGGGCGAGATGACAGTTTTGTTGCACATGCTCAGTCACTGTTCTGAAGCTTCTGCCAGCCTACCTGTGTTACTGGCGGAGCATGCCCATTGGCCAGGGAGAAAATTCCCACACAGTGATTCGTTGCAGACTGACAGGATGGACTTTTGGGAGTTTTTAAAAAAGTTATGCAGTCAGACAGAGTGAGATTCATCTAAGATTCATCAGATCCATCTAAGTTTTTCATGAGTCCATAAGTTCCACCTTGTGTGATTCACCTGAGATTCAGTCCCATTTGAGAAGTTCCAGCTCTGAGTAAATCGTCTAAATCTCTCAGAGGATAAGTGACCAGAATTCAACAGCAAGAGGCTACAGGAAGGAGAAGTAGCCTAGAATATGTTGCTGTGTGTTTGCAATTAGGAAAGATTAGTTTTGTTTTCCCAGTTTCCAAAGTAAGTGTGTCTTTTTACTGTATTTTTGGGCAACATAGTTGTGTACGTTCGTTAGGTGAATAAACGCAATTTATTTTTATCTCTCTGCTTGCTCAATCATTGATCCCGGTAATTAAAAGTCTTAATAAGCTTGATCTACCGTGACTAGGTCAGCCTCTACTATTAATCCAGATATATGCAGGTGGATATATCTGAGACACAGGTTTAAACCTCTGTCACTCAGGCCCACGACTGGTATGGATTCTACAATTCTGTTTATCCCACTTAAGTCTACTCAATTATTATTATTAAGTGGGGGACGTGGGTGTTACAGAGGCCCCGCGCTTCCCCAAAGGCATTTTAAATAAAGGCCGGGGATTGCGTGAGGCCTGTGTAACTGGTTTACTTACCTTCGGTCCAACGACGTGTCTTCATGGCAACCGGCATAAAATGACGCCGCGGGGTCATGTGACGTCATGTTGCCTGACGTCACACGACCCCGCAACGTCATTTGACGCTGGGGCTGTGCGGGGGGCGCGATCTGGTGAGGAGAGGAGACAGTCGGGAGCATGAAAATAAGTTTGCACACCCCTGGTGTATCTTATGCAATTTGACTTCTCCACAATTCTGCAAGTGTGCTGAGCTGTCTCTGTGTGACTCTCTTTTGTTATTGGTTTTCCAGGTGCTTGGCTACGTGACATCATATGATGCTGCGATGACAGCAGACATCATCCAGGAAGTACTGAGGCTGCAGTGGCTGCCCGGCTGTAAACAAAGGTGATGGGTATCAGGTGATTGTGTAACCACTAGGGGTATATATACTTGTTATTACAGTTAGTAGGGTTGCCAGGTGTCCGGTTTTCAACTGGACAGGCCGGTAATTCCGAAGCCTGTCCGGTCTAAAATCTGAGGTAATACCAGACACGCTTCTGGTATTACCATTTTTGCGGCAGCGGACTGGCAGCGCAAGCGCGACGGCGGAGGGCTGGCAGTGCAAGCACGAGGGCAGCGCCGCTGGAAGTGCTGGCCTGCTCCTGAGACAGGGCGCGGGCTGCGGACGGGAACAGTCAGGAGCACTGTGTGTGTCTGGGCAGCCTGTCCCTGATTGGAGCGGACGGCAAATCAGAGGACAGCGGGGCGGAGCCAACATCCCGGCGGCCCAGAGAAGTCTGCGTCCTGCCTGGAAAAAGTAAGTACCAATTGGGGGGAGTGCAGGCTTAGATGATGTGGAGTGGGACAAGTGTGAAGGAGGCCGGGTTGATGGGGGGTAGCCAGTGATGAGCCGAGGTGTGGGGGGGCCAGGATGAGCCGAGATGATGGGGGGGCCAGGATGAGAGCCGAAATGATGGGATGATGGGGTGAGCATGAATGAGCCGAAATGATGGGGGGGCCATATAGGCCGAGATGATGGGGGGGGCAGGATGAGCCTAGATGGATTGGGGGGCCAGGGAGAGCCGAGGATGGATGGGGGGCCAGGATGAGCCGAGATGATGTGGGAGGTGGGGGCCAGGATGAAGCGAGATGATGGGTGGGGGGGGGGCCAGATGAGCCGAGTGTGGGGGGGGCAGTGATGACGCCGAGATGATGGGGGTGGCCGAGTGATGAGCCCGATGAGTGGGGGGGGGGGGTCGGGGGCCAGGATGACCGAGATGATGGGGGGCCAGGGATGAGCCTCGAGATGAGTGGTGGGGCCAGGATGTGGCCTAGTGTGATGGGGGGGAAACAGGATGACAGATGAGGGGGGGGCCCAGGATGAACCGAGATCAGGGGGGGCCATGATGAACCGAGATCAATGGGGGGAGGTGGGGGGTATTTTTTTATATGCATTCGGGTGGCAATGGGGGAGGGGGTTTTATATGCAGTTCAGGGGGTGGTGGGGGGGTCTTTTATATTGCATCGGGGTTCGGGGGGGGGTCTTTTTCTATCATTCGGGGGTGCGTGGGGTGGTCTTTTCTATGCATTCAGGGTGCGTGGGGGTCTTTGGTGGTTGTCTTGATGCATTACGTGGCAACAACCCAGGTGCGTAGGGCACTGTCTTTCATATGGCATTAGGGCAGGCTGTAGGTAGGGTGGAGGGTATTTTTTACTATGCATAGGAGTAGTATCGGGGAGGCGTAGGGGGATCTTTTTATAATATGGCAATGATAAATCGGGAGAGGGGGAGGGGTGCTTTTTTAATATGGCATGTCGGGGTGCATGTATTCGAGGGGGTGGGCGTAGGTGGTTATTGTGCATTTGTGATTTGGGCGGCGTGGGAGGTCTCTTTTTTAATAATAGCATTGGAGGTCGAGGGTCTTTATATGCAATTCTCTGAGTGGCTGGGGGCGTTTTACAAATGCATTCGAGGGCGTGGGGGTCCTTTTTTTATATCATTCACCAGGGTGGCGTTCGGCGAGGTTCTTTGTTTATATGCATTCCGCTTTCGGGGTGGTGAGTCTTTTTATAGCATTCGGGTGCATGTATTCGGGGCTAGGGGTATTTTATACTGTTATTTTGTCGGCGCTCGCCGGCGGTCTTTTTTATATATCGGGAGGGGCGTAGGGCTACTTTTTATATGCATTCGTGTGGCGGGGGTCTTTTTACATGCATTCGAGGGGCGTGGGGTCTTTTTTATAATGCATTCGAGGCGCGTTGGGGGTCTTTATTTACATATGGCATTCGGGGGCGTGTGGGGGTCTTTGGTTTTTACATATGCATTCGAGGGGCGTGGGGGTCTTTTTTTTATATGCATTCGAGCTGCCGATGGGGGTCTTTTTTATATGTCATTTTCGAGGGGCGTGGGGGTCTTTTTTTTTTATATGCATTCGAGGGCGTGGGGTCTTTTTTTTTAATGCATTCGAGGGAGCGTGAGGGTCTTTATTATATGCATTCCGAGGGGCGTGGGTCTTTTTTATATTGCTTCGGGGCGTGGGGTCTTTATACATGCTCGAAGGGGCGGTGGGTTTTTTTTACATGCATTCGAAGGGGCGTGGGGCATCTTTATTAATGCATATCTAGGGGCGTGGGGGTCTTTTTTATATTGCATTCGAGGGGCGTGGGGGTCTTTATTTATATTTCGATGAGCGCTGTTTATTAGCATGAGGAGCTGGGGGTCTTTATTATATGCAGCCTGGTCGAGGGCGGTGTGGTGGATGTCCTTTTGTCTCTTCATTGCATGTGGCGGCGTGGGTCTTTACTTGAGGTGCGGTGGCAGGGTTCCTTTTTTCATGCATGTCGATGGCCGGAGTGGGGGGGTCTTTTTTAAACTGCATTCGAGGGGACGTGGGGTCTTTTTTTATGATCAAATTTCGGAGGTGCGGTGGGGGTTTTGATATCGATTCGAGCGTGGTCGTTATTTAATCGGCAGTCGAGTGCGTGGGGTGGCTTTTTTGGGATCGAGGGCTGGTCTTCTTTCAAATAAGCTATTCGAGGGCGGAGGGGGCTCTTTTCTTTTATATCATCGAGGGGCGTGGGTCCTTTTTACATTTAATGCATCGAGGTGCATGGGGTCTTTTTTTTATTAATATGCATTCGAGGCGCTGGTGTCCTTTATTATATGCAATGCGGGGCGTGGGGGTCTTTTTTTTTTATATGCATTCGAGGGGCGGGGGGTCTTTATTATAGCTGTCGAGGGGGGGCTTTGCATCAGGGCGTTTTGGTTTTATAAACTATGATTCGAGGCGTGGGGCTTTTAATTATGATGGCTGGGTCTTATAATCATCGAGGGCGTGGGGCCTTTTTTATCATTCGAGGTGAGGTCCTTTTTTATATGCCACTCGAGGGGGTGGTGTTGTCCTTTTTTTCATGATCGCATTCTTGAGTATAGCCTAGGGGATGCTGTAATTCTGGGCTATTTATTTATAGGTATCGGGTCGTGGGGGTCTTTTTATATAGGCAGTTAGGGAGGGACGTGAGGGGTCTTTTGTCATTCGGTCGTGGGTTCGACACCTGCATGTCGGAGGTCGGGGGGGTCTTTTTTATGAGCATTCTGAGGGGGGGTCGTTTTAGAGATTCGGGGGCGTGTCTTTATTATATGCATTTTTTTTGCGAGGGGTGCTTTGGGGGGCTTTTTTATTGCAGCGTGTCGAGGGGGCGTGGGGGGGTCTTTTTATGTTGTCGTATGCATTGGGATGTCGGGGGGGGGGGGGGTGTTCTTTGTTTAATAATGCATTCGGGGTGGTGCATGTATTGGCGGGGGGTGTGGGCGTGAGGGTGTATTGTTAGTATGGATGGTTTTTGTGCGGGCGTGTGGGTGTCCTTTTGTTTATTGCTTTGGTGAGGGGCGGTATAGGGGGGGCGCCTTTTTGTCTATATGGCAGGGGTGGACTCCGGACGTGCGACGTGGGGGTCTTTTTACATGCATATCCTAACAGGGGCGTGGGGTCCCTTTTTTATATGCCTTCGAGGGCGTGGGGGCTCTATTTTTTATAAGCATTCCGAGGTGCGGTGGTGGGTCTTGTTTTTTATATGCTTCGAGGGGCGTGGGGGCTTGTTTTTAATATGCTTCGAGGGGGCGTGGGGTCTTTTTTTAATATGCATTCCGAGGGGCGATAGTGGAGTCTTATTTTTGTTATATGCAATTCGAGCGGGCTTGGTGGTCTTTTTTTTTTACAATGCATTCCGAGGTGCGTGCGGGGACTCTTTATTATCTGCATCCACTCTCGGAGGCGTGGGGCGGTCCTTTTTTTTATAATGCATATACAGAGGGGCGTGGGGGTTCCTTTAGTTATACTGCATTCTAGGGGCTGTGGGGTTTATTTTATTTACCATGCATTCGGGGCGTGGGAGTCTTTAATTATATTCATTGCGAAGGGGCGTTGGAGGGTCTTTTCTATATATGCATTCAAGAGGGGCTGGGATATCCTCACTATTAATAATGCATTCTAAAACAGGGAAGGAAAAGATCGGTAAAGAGGGGGGGAAATAAATCTTTATTAAAGAATTCAAAAGCACAGATCGGGAGAAAGGAACGGGAGAAAAATCAAGCACATAAGGGGATAAGGTGGTGGAAAGATCGATATCATAAAGACACTCCATGGCGTGAATAGGCCCGGAACTTACCCCACGTGGTGAGGCCTATGGTGTGTGTCAGAGTGTCTTGATCTGATTGTCTCTTTTGGATGAGACATGCACCACTGGCACCAAAAAGTCCCATGGTGCCAGACCGCGTGTGGGACGGTGCGGCCTGCTGGCGCATGCGTAGCTTTCCTTTCTGCACCCTACTACATCGCAGGATGCTCGCTGTGCCGGTGGTCTATGGTATCCCGGGGCATCCTGGACAGTCTTCTACATCTCGTGATGGAATGGCAGTTGGAGGTCCGTACTTTGTATGGTGCATCAAATAACAGGAGACGGCCATGGCTTGTGCCGCACTTGGGGTGCGCTTGGGAGTCTGTCAACTTGTCGCGTTCATGTGGTGTTTTCATAGTCATAAGAAGGGAAGGGGGAAAGGGGGGGGAAAATAATGGGCAAAAAAGAAGGGAAAGGAGGGTCTCATAAAAATCAGAGGAGGTAATGGGGGGGCTGGTGGGTGTCCTTATTTTTAAGATGCGAACAAGAATAATCTCAGAGGCCAGGCGAGGTGGCAGACTGGGTGTGGGCTTGTGGCAGGTGAGGGCTAGGAAGACTCCATCTACTCTTATACGATTTCAGGTTCGCGACCAATAGCTCGTAAGGTGGTTCTATGCTGGCTAATCTTTCTAGCCTTACCCTCATTTATGGACAAATTAGGGATACAGAAGGGGGCGAGGTGAGGTCTATTATTAGATATGCATAGTTCGGTGTGTGTGCGTGGGGGGGGATCGATATATTGTGAAATAATAGTATGGCTGGAATCAAGAAGGGCGATAGGGGGGGCGTGGGTGGTCTTTCAACTTAACATGCATTGCGAAGGGGACCGTGGGGTTTTTTTTCATATTTACATGGCTCGCAGCGGGCGTGGGGTACTTATATATATTCAAGTTGCAGAGTATCGAAGGGAGACGTTCGTGAGTGGGTCTTATTTAAAATCTTCAAGTTCGAAGGGGCGTAGGGGGGTCTTTAATTATATGCATTGACGGAGCGTGGGGGGTCTGTTATCTGTATATGCAGTTCGGGGAGGCGGTGGGGGTCTTTATTGAAGTGTCAAATACGAGGGGGCGTGGAGGATCGTTTTTTGTGTACATGCATGGGGTGATCCCGAAGGCGAGCGTGGCGGAGTCCTTTAGTAATATGCATTCACTAGGGTCGTGGGGGTCTTATTAACATTTGCAATTCAAGGGGCGTGGTGGTCTTTTTTTTTATATGCATTCGAGGGCGTGGGGCCTTTGTTTTTATATGGGCAATCGAAAGAGAGGCGTTTGGGTGGATAAATCGTTTTTTTTTATTATGCATTCGAGGGGAGGTGCGTGGGTGGGTCTTTTTTTTATATGATTCGACGAGGGCGTTGTCGTGGGGGTATCTTTTTTTTTATATATGCATTCGAGGGGGGGGGGGGGGGGGGGCGTGGCTTTGGGTTAGAGTTTGGGGTGTGTCTGGAGTATGGGTTTTTATCATAGGTCCTAATTCTCACGTTGTATTGTCTTTCTTTTTTATATTCCTTCTATTTGATTCTTTGTTTCTTTTTTTATATTACCATCTCTCTCTTGCGTTTTTTTTTTTGGCTGGATTTGGGTTCCTTATTTTTCTATGCATTCGAGGTGGCTTGATGGGTCCTTTATTATATGCATTTGGAGGGGCGTGGGGGTCCTTTTATTATATGCACTTTGATGGGCCGTTGGGGGTCTTTTCATACTTCTATAATATGCCATTTCCGAGGGGGGCGTGGGGGGGGGTCTTTTTTTTTATATGCATTCGAGGGTCGATGGGGGTCTTTTTTAATATGATGCAATTCGAGTGGTGTGCGTTGGGTGGTCTTTTTTTACAAAATGCAACACATTCCTAAATACCTATTTTCTTTTGTTGGCTTTTTTTTTTGTTTGTTTGGATTTTTTTTTTTGTTTTGTTTTTTTTTTTTTGTATTTGTGTTTTTATTTTTGTGATGTTTTTCTTTTTTTTCTTTTTTTTTTGGAGTGAGTTGCCCCCCCCCCCCCAGACCCCCCACCCCCGCCCCCCCCCCCCCAGCACCCCCCCCCCCCCCCCCCCCCTCCCACACCCCCCCTCCCCCCCCCCCCCAACCCCCCCCCCCCGCCCCCCCCCCCCCCCTCCCCCCTCCCCCCCCCGCTCCCCTACCCCCCCCCACCCCGCCCCCCCCCCCCCAACCCCCCCCCTGCCCCCGCCACCCCCCCCCCCCCCGCCCCACCCCCCCCCGACCCCCCGCCCCCCCCCCCCCCCCCCGCCCCCCCCCCCCCCCCCTTGTCCCCCCCCCCCCACCCCCGCCCCCCCCCCCCCCCCCCCTCCCCCCCCCCCCCGCCCCCCCCCCCCCCCGCCCCCCACCCCCCCACCCCCCCACCCCCCCCCCCCCCCACACCCCCACACCCCCCCCCCACCCCCCCCCCCCCCCCCCCACCACCCCTCCCCCCCCCCCCCCCCCACCCCCCCCTCCCCCCCCCCCCCCCCCCCCCTCCCCACCCCCCCCCCCCCCCCCCCCACCCCCCCGCCACCCCCCCCCCCCGCCCCCCCCCCCCCCCCCGCCCCCCCCCCCCCCACCCCCCAGTCTTTTTTTTTTTTTTTTTTTTTTTTTGTTTGTTTTTTTTTTTTTATTTTTGCGTTTTTTTTTTTTTTTTATTTATTTTTTTTTTTTTTTTTTTTTTTTTTTTGTTGTTTGTTTTTTGTTTTTGTGTTTTGTTGTTTTTTTTTGAGTTGGTTTTTTGTTTTTTTTTGTTTGTGTTTTTATGTTTGTTTGTGTTTTGTTTTTTTGTTGTTTTTTTTTTTACATGCATTTGGGTGCGTGGGGGGTCTTTTTCCTTCTATTCTATTCTAAATGCTTCGGGGGGTGCGTGGGGGGCTTTTTTCTATGTATTTTCTCGGGGGCGTAGCGTTTCTTTTCTATGTTCTTTTTTCTATGTGTGGTTGTTTCTTTTCTACGATACCTATTCAATAGAGGTCTTGAGTTGATCTTTTTTTATTCTTATTTGTATGGAATGTCAATGATTCTATTCCTTTAGCTGCTCGAAAGGTGCGTATGGGTAATTTTAATATATATATTTGTGTGAGTATTTTTTTATATGTATTTCAAGTTTCGTTTAGGGTGTACTTTTTTTAGATTTTTTGGGGGGCTTGGGGGTCCATAAGATGTATGATCTTAGGAGAGGACGTGCGTCCTGATGAACGCCACGTGTTTGCATATACCTGCTCTGAATGATTTGAATACAAGTAACTTACTACAGAAAAGGCTCCTGTGTGCTTGCCTGTCACCGCTTTTATTTCTTCATCTCTCTTTCCTCGAGTGGAGACAACTGACTACATCCCGGTCCAGCCTCTGTCCTACTGGCATGCTTCCAGCACGATGGGGTCCCTTGGGAGTTGTAGTTTTTAGCCCAAAACGGATCAGTGTCACATACTGTGATATTAGAAAACAAGACAGTAACATTTTCCCCCAGGCACCGTGCTAGACAAGTAGTTCTTCTGCGGCCTGTTGATTTGTATACTCCTCCTGGTCCTTTATATATCTCAGTAATCTGCTTCGTTCCTCCCCCGTTTGCCTACCTGTTTCCTTTTCCCTGCCCCGTCCCCTCTACCCTATTTTAACGAGCGTGTTCCTCGCTTTAACCCTCCGTCCTCAAGGACGCTCGCCAAAAAAAACTTGCCAATGTTGATAAGAGAGAAGGTACCTGGATTGACAGAACCCCGTAGGCTGTAATACCACCTAAAGCACTACTTCAGCCAGCTACACCGACTGGTAGGGCGAGGGTAACAAAGCCGGTGACCACACTGCGGATAGGATATTAAGATGACAATTGTGGTGCTAAGGAGAGGCAATAGGTAATAAAAAGAAAGACACGAGGGAATTCGGGAAGGTGGACGCCCGTTGCGGGAGGTGGCACATTTATACTCAAACATACACACAACAACCTTAACTACCAACTACCTTCCTTACCTGTTCTCCGTCCTGTTCTCATCTGAGTCCCTTGCAGAGGGTGGGGTATTGTCTTTGAAATGCAGATTGTCCTGATTTGTCATTTCTTTTTATTTTTTCCAAGTTAATAACAAGTGCCATTCCCCTGCTCCCCCTCACAAGAGCCCCCCTGCTCCCGGCACCAGAACCCACCCCCTTCTCCCTCACACCGAACCCCCCCCCTGCTCCCCTCACACAGAGCCCCCTGCTCCCTCAGCACAGATCCGCTCCCCTTCTCCCCTCACCCCTAACCCCCCCTTCTCCCTCACACCTAACCACCACCCCTCCCCCCTGCTCTCTCCCAATCCCCCCTATTCCGCGCTCCCTCCCTTCTCCCCTTCCACCGTGTCCTCTAACCCCTCCCCTTCGTCGTCCCTTCGCGACCTATCCCCCCCCAACCCTTAGTCTCCCTCCCCCATACCCCCCCCGCCCCGTTCCCCCTCTTCTCACCTACTCCGGACCCCCCTTCGTCCGTCACCCATCTCCCCCTGCCTTTCTCTCCCCCCCCCTCCGTTCTTCCCACCCACCCCGTTCTTCTCTTCCCTCCCTATGTCCCCTCGGCCCTCCTTCTTTTCCCTCCCCCTCTCCCCCTCCCCTTCTTCGCTCATACCGCGACTCAACCTCTCCTCCCGCCGGGCAGAAGGTCCTATCCCCCCCCTTTCTCGTTCGCCCCTCTCCCCCCCCTTTTCCTCCTTGGCGAAGAGATCGCCCCCCTCTACCCCCCCCGGAGGCATGTCTGTGGTATGATCTGCCCTTCCCTGCCTCGGTCTCCAAAACCGAAGCTTTTTCCCTCCACATAGAGCCCCCCCCACTGTGCCCCTCACACAGAGCCCCTACTGCTCGCCTTCCACAGAGCCCCCGCCCTGCACCTTCACACAGAGCCCCCCCTGCAACCTTACACAGAGACCCCCCCTTTTTCCTCACACAGAGCCCCCCCTGCCCTCTCACACGAGCCCCCCCCCTGCTCCCTCACGACAAATACCCCTTCTCTCCCTCACACATAGCCCCCCCTTCTCCCCTCCCACATATCCCCCCCCTTCTCCCTTATCACCTCCATACGCCTCTTCTCCCGTCCGACCTCTCCCCTGTCGCCCCTTCGCTCTCCCTCCCGGCCTCTCTCCTCCTCCCCTACTCCTCTCCCATCACAGTCCATCATCCCCCCTTCTACCCTCACCACCTATACCCACCCTCCCCCTTCTCGCTGTTCCCACCCCATCCCCCCCCACTAGTCATCCCGATCCCCTGGCCTCTCCCCTCTCTCCCGTTGCAGCGCCCCTGCCCCCCTCCCCCCCTTTTCCCCCATACATGATACAGAAAATCTTTTGGAGAAACTATCAGCTAGGGCGGGTGAGGAGTGTAATCTTTAGAGGGATAAAAATTGCCCATCTTGGAAACCGGCCACTACACGAAATGGTGTTCATACCATTTGATCTAGGGTAACACTCCACAATAAAGTCCACAATAAAAGTCCATCGATATGTTGTCCCCAGGGACCTCCGGAAAAAATAGATAAGGGTAAGAGAAGACCCGAGGTTTTCTGACGAGTTCTTGTTACGTGCACATAAAACCGGACGAGGACCGTGTCAATAATTCGAGAATGGTTTTGGTTGGGCCATATTGGGCCACCATAAAAGTGCGAAGGATGAGATCCAATGTTTCTTGAATACTGGATGCCCTGGCCAAACGGGCAGCAATGTCCCTATTCGGTATCTCAGGAACGAATTTGGGCTCTGTACAATGTCTTTTGGAACCTCAGACCGGTCGGAGATGTTTTTGATTTGAATAGATCTCTCAGATTCTTGAACGTCGCAGCCCGCCGCTATTATCCGTTGTTTTAGGAGTATGGACTCAGTGGTTTTTTTCCATGTTTTTTCTCCTCTTCTGAAGAGTAATGTCTGCGAGGCAGCATCCACCTTGAACGTTTTTTTGTGCTGGGAATATATACAGAATAAAATTAAATCTGGAGAAAAATAACGACGAGCGGAGGGCTTGGCGAGGACCTAAACGTCGGGCATATCCCTCGTGTACAAAGGTTTTTTATAGTCCTGAGAATCGTTAATGGCTCTTTGAAACCCTCCAGAAGTTGCCTGCCTCCATTCTTGACGAGCAACTTGACAGCCAAAAGTTCCCTATTGCCCAACGTCTAATTTCTCTCCGCTGGAGAAAATCTTTTAGAGAAAAACCCGCAAGGGTGAGATTGTCCTGGGGAGAAAATTTCGGAGACAGAAACTGCACTGCTGCAAACCACCCGCACAGTCAGAAGCAATCAACCTCTAGGGTGGAATGGAGAATTAGTGTTCAGAAATGTCGAAGGATGTGGGCAGAGCAAAAGGCTTGTTTCAAAGTGTTTTGAAAGCCGTGGCTGCTCGGTGCCAAGAGCAAGGAATCTGCCCTTTTTTTATTTTTTGAGTCATTGCCGTAGGAGCGATGATGGTGTCGCCAAATTGCGATATGATTTCGGTAGTAGTTTGGAATCCTAAAAATCGCTGGAAAAGATTTAAGGATTGGGTGTGGCCAATCCCTTCAACGGCTTTCAGTTTCTCTGGTCCATGGCCAAACCTATGTTGGAGCCATAATGTACCCAAGACGGAAGTGGTGGACTGGTGAAAAAGGCATTTTCTTTTCTCCATCTTGGCAACACCGTTTCTCTCGGATATTTTCGTGAAAGCACACAACTTTGTGTGGATGATAGGGTCCTGTACAGTTGGGAAAAAAATAAGGATGTCACCAGATAGACAATTACAAAGAATCCTTAATTAACACTCCCTAAAGCTTTCATTTATCAATTCTGAAAAAAACTGCATGTGCGTTTGCAACAAACCGAAGGGCACACTAGGTATCGTAGTGCCCGCTACGGTGTTGAAGGCAGTTTTCCATTCAATCGCCCTCCTCGAATAGGATGAGAATTGTATGCCCCAACGGAGGTGTAGTTTGGTAAAGATATTGCCCCCTGAAGTCGTGTCGAGGTTCGGAGATTAGTGGGAGGTTGGATAAAACGATTTTTCAACACAAACCGTAAATGGTTCAGGACACCCTGTACTCAATCCCGGTCTAGAGTACCATCCTTCCTTCTTCAACCAAGAAGAATCCAGCCTCCGCGGGAGAGTTGGGAATGAAACGATATACAGCCCCGCTTTACTTTCTCAACGAATATATTCACATCCATGGCTTTGTCTCGGGCACTTGAGGGGGACAATCGTAGGAACGTGGGGGGGTAAGAGTTCAGAATGCGTCTGCTAAAACATCCAAAAATTCTGTCGTACTCTAAGTACTCCCTCTTAGGATTGGTGTGTTAGCTAGTAGGTTGGAACGGATGTTTCCGTAGACAAGACGTTCACGCTGACCTTGACCTCCAGACAATGGGATTAGGGGATAACCCAATCGATGTGCGGATTGGTGCTTCTCAACCAGGCCAAAGCCCAAGCGTGTACCGGTCCCCGGGGCATGAATCACTTCCAAAGCCCAGGGTCTCTTGTTGAGTGGTAGAAAGGGTGATAGGTCCGTTCTTCCAAGAGATATATGCCGGAGTGAGTGGGCCGATTATCAATCCCGACCAAGGCAACAGGGGACTTCTTCTTAGAGGTGGGATCTGATTTTGATCAGAGAGGTCAGCCATGAGATCCTCCTGCGCCAGAATCGATAACTGCTGCTGTGGAGGGCGGAAGGTTTGGGCCAGAAAAAGGGAGACTGGAATGTGCACTTTTTTTGGGGAGTTCCCCTCTGGATAGGGGACAATGATATTTAGCACCCAGAGAGCGCCCCTTACCCTCTTCCGTACTCACTGGGTTTGGTCGTTTCCCAGAGATGGTGGGCATTCCGGGTACGCTGCTCAGAAGATCCGCATGAATGGCCGACTCTCTGGTTGAGCGAAATGTGTAAGGGTGCCCGAGGATGTGACTCTATTTGCCTCGCTCTGGGGCTTCCATCGCAGCACGGGGAGCAAACGGGTCTCAAGGTTGTAGAAACCTTGAGAAAGGACAACGGAGATGTAACCGGGTTGCTGATGCTGAACCGGCTACCTGGATACGCTGGTCCATACGAATGGCCAGGGTATGAGTTCCTCCAAAGCTGGCCTGGGTTGAGAAGCAAGTTTCATCCTTCAGGGATGTCCAATAGGCCTTTCCATAAGATGTAGACTTAGCTCCTGGCCCAACGAGTCTCAGCGCTATTGTCCACGACCTGTGAGTCATCGCCGGCCCTTCGCGTGCTCCCCTCACTTACCCGCGGTCCCCCCGCCGTGCTTATCCCCTTCGCCTCGTAGCGATCCCTCCATCCAGGCACGACTGGTCGCCATCTTTGCCCTTGACGCCACGCGCGCACGCCATCACTTCCCTTCTAGTTGTGTCAGTCTGGGTGGTGTGTTCGGTCACACGGCCCGCCGGTGACTGCCAACGGGGGGCTCCCCATAGGGACGTCGCACTTAAATGCATATTCCCATTTGTAATCTGCAATCAAATGCATCCGTTCGTCTACTCCCTCCTCCAGGAGTTCCGTCTGGACCTATCCCTGCCCAGTCTGGCCCTGAACACACCCCCACTTGCACTGCCCATTGGACCCTCTGGCCTATATTCCCTGCAGCTTCTTAACTCATCGGCTGAGCATAGAACTAGTTGTTCCATCCTCTCTGCCTGCCTAGTCCTGTCTTGTCTGTTTTGCATCAGTCTTCTGTGTAACCGCCGAACTGGCTTCAACTACGAACTACCCCCCCGCACCTCTGGCATTCCCCACTGCGGCATACGCAAACAGACTCTCCGCACCTCTGCATCCCCGATCCAGGCAAACGGTAATGATTACGTCCTTCTCTCTAACCCCGGACTTGGCAACAGCACCCTCTACCATCCGTTACCCTCTCCTCCCCGATCCTGACTCCCCAGACCACTCTCACTCTCAAGACGTGCCCTCGTGGCTGATTGGATGGCGGTATAATCCCTATCCCTCCTCAGCACCGCAGTCCCCCGTCTCTTTGTGGTGAGCAACGTCCTGACATTATGCTCAGTCCCCAACAAACATGTACCCCGCTGAGGTGGAACGGCACTTTAAATGGCCCATTAAATCTCTTCATCAACGGCTAGAGGCCTTATCTGGACAAGCTGATAGGCAATGGATACGTACAAAAGCCAGCCTTCATTCCCTTAAAACGTTCAATTCCGGCTTCTCAGGTCGGGAACCTTCAACCCTGGCTTCCTCCACAAGCCTCCAGCAACCTCCGTTTGGCTTTGGAACCTCGATCCGCCTCCTAACACTATGCTGGGGTCCCCCACGGATGTAGGGGCTTCTTAACCATGCCTCATCTCAATTCGACTCTCGCCTCTTGTTTTGTCTCTTCTGTCTCCCAGGGTCAGCTTATATCTTGGCTCTTCTCATCGACGAGGCCCCTGGCATTGGCCTTCTCCCATTTGTGAACAAACAGGGTCCCCTCGATAGGACTGATCTCGTCGTCGAGGATTCCGACGACTCTTCGCACCCCTGCACGCAGTAACGGCGCATTTTCTCTCATCCATAAACCAGGGAATCGAAACCGTCGCCCCGCTACCGTGGATTTCCGCCCACTTGCTGCTGACCGTGCTGGAATAATGAAGCCACTAATCTTCAGCGTTTTTTGGCAAAGTTCTTCTGATCCTAAAGGATGAGATCGCAGCGTCGGGAACGTCCCCTTTTTGGCCTGAGGATTAGATCGGGATCTGTGTGTTCGAGTGGACCAGCGTCTGCAGAGCGGAGAATTAACGTTCTCGTTACCCGTCAACCGGGTTTCAAGGCCTTGCTCATCGTTCGTAAGGAAGGTGCTTACCTACACAAACACAACCCCCCCCTTCCGGGGACCCCCGAACCAATGCATTGGGAGGTAACCAGCTTCTGCTGCCGATAAACACGTCACGCAATGGCCCGTCTCTGCATGTACTGTGGTTATTCCGTCAATATACCTACCCCAGTGTCCCCACAAGCCGTACAAAACTCCAACTCCCGATGAAACCACCCTGTCGTTTCGTTGGAATACTACACTTTTCTCCCATCGTCAAGACTTCCTTCCCACCAGTATAATGTTGCCCATAACACTGTCCTGAGAGGTTTCACACTCAAGCACGGCGTTCTTGACTCCGGGTGTCCGCAGGCAATTTCACATTTCTCGAATGAGACTTTTGTAGACGAACAAATATTCCATTTATCAAGTAAGAAGACGTCTTAGGTCCTGGAGGCCATTGACGTCGACTCTACAGCGTCCTTCCCATCACGCTACAACCGACGGTGCTCTCCTACTGCAGTTTCCTCGACTTTCATCGAGATCATTACCCTCGATGTTATCCACCTCCCCGCTGGCTATTTTGGGTCTTCCTTGGCTTCTACGTCCATAATCCCGCATCGACTGGACGGATTCGGGAATCCCCATCCAGTGGGGTGCTCCTTGTGCCAATACATGACCAGGCTTTTCCAGAAGATTGGTGGGTTTGTCTACCCTGCCAGAGAAAGAATCGCTCCCTAACTTCGTGTATAACTGGGAATTCCGTGATGTGTTTCGCCAAAGCAACGTTCCAGTTTCTACCTCGCACGTTCTTCTCGACTGTCGCTTGACCACTACCCGGGGCACCGTCTTTCCCAGAGGACGATCTATCCTCTCTCTCTCCCAGAGACTAAAGCCTTAACACGTACTTGCAGAGAATTTAGAGAGGGGTTTCAATCCGACAGTCTCCTCTCCAGTCGGAGCAGGGCTTCTTTTTCGTCAAAAAGAGGGACGGTTCTCTCTCTTCGTCCACATGCATAGACGCACCGGGGTTGAATAACACACACGAAGAAACCGCTCCCACTGCCCTGATACCGGAACTCTTCGACCGTCTTCAGGGAGCAACGATCCTTTTCTTCTAAATTGGTTTAAGAGGTGCTCAATTTAGTAAGGATACTGAGGGGGACGATGGAAGACTGCTTTTTGAATAACCACATGACTGGCCACTATGAATACCTGGTCATGCCGTTCGGTATCTGTGCAACGCACCACAGTTTTCTAGGATTTCGTCATGAGATTTTACGTGTACCATTCTTACACATTTTTCTTATCGTCTACCTATATAATCCTAATCTTTTAAATCTCCTCAAGAACACACAAACCGTTCAAACAGGTGCGTTCAACCGCCTGGCAGCTGCCATCTCTTTGCGAAATTGGAGAAATGTCAGTTCCATCTCAATTCTGTGGCATTTTTGGGATACGTTATCTCTGACACCAGATTTATATTTATCCAGAGAAACTTAGGGCTAGTTTGGACTGGCCCGTCCGACCACTCTCAAAGCCGTGCAAGCTTTCTAGTTTTGAAACTTTATCGGCGCTCTCATGCCGCAATTGTTGTTTTTTCTACGGTAATCTTCCCATAATGCTCTCACAAGAAGGGTGCATATCCTTCATCATGGTCGAGACCGCCATAATAACATACGGGCATTTATACTGCTGAAGAAGGTTTTTGTGTCTGCCTCTTTCCTCACCTCACCCAGATCCTAACTTCCTTTTTAACTCCATTTACATTGGAGGTAGATGCCTCTACTCGGGGCGGGGCTGTCTTATATCCCAAAGGATCTCTCCTTAAGCCCGACTACACTACCACCCATGTGGCCTTCTTCTCAAGAAATTTTCGTCCGCAGAACGGACTTAACATGTCGGGACCGGGAGCTTGTTTGGCTATCAAGTTTGCATTAGAAGAGTGGATACACTTCTTAGAGGGTAACGGAGACCCCTATAACTATACTCACAGAACAGACCATAAGAACCTTCTCTATTAGAAGGGGCACGCGTTTGAGCTCTCGACAAGCCCGCTGGCACTATTATTTTTTTTCGACGATGCACTTTTCTCATCTCCTTTATTCCTGGCTCCAAAAATCTAAAGGCGGACGCTCTGTCTCGATAGTTCCTTGCAGAGGACAAGTCTGAAGAACAGCTAGAGACGATTATTCCCTCTAGATGTATTCTGTCTGCCAACTCCTTTGATATTATGGACAAGATTCGATCCGAGCAATCACAAGCTCCGATGGGGCTCAAGGTTCCGGAGGGAAGATTCTACACGGCACCCCAACACCGCAAAAGGGTTCTCTAGTGGTGCCATTCCTCTAAATCGGCAGGACATCCAGGGATACGGAAAACCAACGACCTTGTTCAACGTACCTTCTGGTGGCCAGAGAGGGCTAATGATGTGGAGGAGTTTGTTAAAGCGTGTAGCACGTGCGCTCGCAACAAAGTACCCCGGGTCAGACCAGCAGGCCTTCTTCTTCCCTTACCCATTCCAGACCGTCCCTGGAACCATATTTCTATGGACTTCATTGTAGAGCTCCCAGACTCTAAAGGGAAGAATACGATTCTTGTGGTAATTGATCGTTTTTCCAAACAGATCTTGTTCTCTTGAGGGGTCTTCCAAATTCCTCCAGGCTTGCGGATGTTTTCATCCAGGAGATTTTTCGTCTTCACGGAGTGCCTTCAACCATCGTCTCTGATCGTGGGTCCCTATTTGTGTCAAGATTTTGGCGAGCCTTTTCCCGAAAATTGGGTATTTCGCTTCAATTCTCCTCGGGATACCACCCCCAGACCAATGGGCAGACGGAGAGGGCCAACCAGAACCTGGAGCAGAACCTTCAGTGTTTTATAGCTGATACACAGGATGATTGGGTGGATCTGCTCCCTTGGGCTGAGTTTGCTCTTAACTCCCTTCGCAATGACTCCACTCAAGAATCTCCCTTCTTCATACAGTAAATTGTGGCTTTCATCCTTCCCGTCTACCCTTCTCCCCTCTATCCTCAGGAGTACCAGTGGTTGACAAGCGCATCTCCCGGCTGAAAGACTTATGGACGAGAATTCAGGAGAACTTAAAAGTGGCTACAGGGAGACAGAAACTCCAGGCAGACCGCCTTCGACGCCCGGTTCCGGAATTCGTTCCAGGAGACAGGGTTCGTGGTCAGGAGGATTAATCCTGTGGCTTATCGCCTACGCCTTCCACCCTCGATGAAGATACCTTCAGTCTTCCATGTATCTTTGCTTAAACCAGCATTTCAGAGTCCTCGCTTTTCTAAGACGACTTCTCCTCCACTTCCTCTTCTGATCCAAGGTCAACAGGAGTACGAGGTTCAGTATATCCTGGATTCTAGGATTTCCAGAGGAGGAGTACAATACCTGGTCCACTGGAGGGGGTTCGGACCAGAAGAACGTTCATGGATTCCCCACCGGGATCTTCACGCACCTCGACTCGTCCAGGCTTTCCATCGTAAGAATCCCTCCAAGCCTTGTTATGGACGCCCGGAGGTCGCCCCTGAAGGGGGGGGTACTGTCACGACCTGGGAGTCACGCCGCCCTCGGCGTGCTCCTTACTTACCCGCGGTCCCGCCGGGCTCTCCCGCGCCTCGTAGCGATCCTCCCTCCAGGACGCCGGTCGCCATCTTGCCTAGACACGCGCGCGCACGCTAGCACTTCCCTTCTAATGTCGGGTCTGGGCGTGTGTTCGGTCACGCGCCCGCAGGGACGGCCACACGGGGGCGCGCCCACATAGAGGAGCGTCAGCATCTTAAAGGCATATCTCCCATTTGTAATGCTGCAATCAAATGCATCCGTTCGTCTACTCCCTCCTCCAGGAGTTCCTCTGGACCTATCCCTGCCTCAGTCGGGCCCATTCACACACCCCCACCTTGCTACTCGGCCTATATATGTCCTGCAGCTTCATTAACTAATCGGCTGAGCATAGAACCAGTTGTTCTCATCACTCTCTGCCTCCCTAGTCCTGTCTTGTCTTGTTTTGCAGTCTTCCTCGTGTACCGAACCGGCTTCCGCTACGACTACCCGCACCTCTGGCATCCCGAACTGGCATACGGCAACACGATTCTCCGCACCTCTGGCATCCCTATCACGCCAAACGATTACGTCCTTCTCTCTAACCCCGGACTTGGCAAACAGCACCCTCTACCATCCGTACCTCTCCTGCCCCGATCCGGACTCCCAGACCACTCTACTCTCAAGACGTGCCCTCGTGGCTGTGGGTGGCGTTATATCCTATCCCACCTCAGCACCGCGGTCCCATCTCATTTGTGGTGAGCACGTCCTGACACTATGGTCCTGAATTCCAAAGCGTATTGGGCCACAGACCGACGTCCCTGTGTAAGCTGCAGCAGGGAATCAGAACCAGTCTCTTGTCGTGCGGGGGTATCGAAGACCTGTCGAAAGTCTCGTCTGAAGGCTGTGTAATCTCGAGTAATATCGGGGCGCAGTCCCCAGATCGGGGAGGCCCATGCCAGGGCATTACCTGTGAGCAGACTGTACACATAAGCTACCTTTTTCCGACCAGTAGAATACAGCTACGGAGCCATCTCAAACTGGATCTCACATTGGTTGAGAAAGCCACGACAAGCGTGGGGATCCCCTGCGTAGGGTTTCGGAGCCGGAATCTTCGGACCTGAGGATGAAGTGGATGTAGAATCTGACTGCGCCGGTGGTGCAGCCGCAGGTAGTGCCTGTAGAGAAAGGTCCTGTACCTGTTGGGAGAGGAGAGCCACTTGATCCGTTAAGGCCTGGATTTGTTGGAACATGGCCATCATCATAGAGTCCACATCTGTCTGGTCTGCGTCTTGTGGGCTCGACATAATGTTACGCCGGTGCTGCCCGCAGACCAGACCCATCCCTTCTACTTTGGTGAGGAACGTATATGGGCATGCACCCGCAGCAAAAGGAGCGTGTCCGGGGTGTGGTGTTTTAGGCGTTGCCAGGCCAGGTGATGTTAGCTAGCAATACTTGCCGGTACCGGTGAAGAAGTGCCGTCATCGTTGCCGTTTAGCCAAGGTCAGGGATTGGAGAATTCCGGAAGGTCGTTGTCCAAGCAGGGGTTGAGAGCCAGAGATAGACGTCCGCCAAGCCAAGTCGTAACCTAAGAGAATAAGAGAGAGAATGCCAGAGTAGTAATCCTAGTGGAAACTATGTCGAGCAATGAGTGAGTGAGAGGACAGGCAATATAAAGTGTGGCTGACCAATCAGAAGTGGAGGCAGGCCTGGAGGAGTGCGTGGAGCTGTCCTGGATAGGTCCACTTGATTGGCAGGCAGGTGAGGACTCTTGTTTTGTCAGGAGGTCCTGTTCGTCTGCTGGGGGCGTGGTTTCACTGCTAGAGCGGTGAATAAATTATCTTCACCCGGCGCGCGCTGTTCACGCGCGCGGGCTGGACACAGGGCTGCCACATGGGAGGGAAGCGCAAGCAGGAGAGAGAGACCACCGGGGACGACGGGGAACCCCCAGAGCAGCAGGAGGTAAGTGGCGCCAGCGAGGAGCACGCACCTCAGCAGCGGGGGTTAAAGAAGATAAGGAGGGGCCAGGCTGTGGGCGCCGCGATCCCTGACTCCTCACACACACCAGTGCAGGAACTTTCACACGGAGATGCCGGTCTGGAGACTCCCCACAGCTTTACCAACTGCTATCTGGAGAGGGGGTTTTCTGTCTTGATCGCGGACGTCCCGTTCATGGAATTCCATTGCTTGATGTGTTAAGATCTACATGATCTATTTTTATTGTAAGTTGTGTACTTTTTAATATATGCTTATATAAATTGATATATTTTTTGCACTTTTTAGTTATCATTTCTCTTCTTTTGCACCCCCATTCTTTTGTTTGTGTTTGTGAGTGTTCTCCAGGCCCGCTGATCATTGGAGATGGGGAGCAGCACTGAATAGAGATTGCCATAAGAGATCTGTGATGGCCATGGCGCACTTACCTTTCCAGTACACATGTACAGTTGGTGCACGTTTACCTCCGTTGGCACTCCTGTACCCAGGTGCCGCTGAATGAACAGAAGGTTCAGTTTGGTCCCCCGACATGAGGTCTCTCAGAGGTCCTCCGCTGCACTTGCTCCAATCCACCGTGTGGGGTGAACTCCCGCTAGAGTGTCTCACTGTTAGAGTCTCTGAATCAATGGCCTGGGTCTAGTCCCAGATTGCATACCAGGCACACCGCACGGCGTTGCTTGTTGATGCTGCAGCTCTAACAGTACACTAACAGGGTATCCCTAACTGACAGGGCCTTCCCTATACATGCACTAGTACCTACTGTGAGTTGGGGATTAGCTGGGGTCTACATGGTAAATCTAGGCCTACACCAGGAGCCACAGAAACCCGGACACTACCTGTCCCTTCAGCTCCCTGTCTCCGACTGGCATTGTCCCTCTCTTCACACCAAACTGCACTATCTCCTCTGCAGGGATATGGGTGCCCTATTGGCTGTGTCTGCCCACTGGTCTAGCAGCCCCTGGTGCTGCCGGGACTTGTAGTTCGTTGCGGAGCCATTGGTAATGGCCGGCACACTAATAACGCACTGTGCATGCGCGACCCGTCTCAACAATCAAGATGGCGCCGCCCTGCAGATGGAACTGCCACGGAGCTCCGGTAACCCGCTCACCAGCGATCCCTGCATCATCCCGGGTCCGCCTATAGTGCCTCCTAACCCATCCCCTCCCCATGGCCCGGGACTGAGAAGTAAGAGGACCTGGCTACATACATTTGTAGAATCAATGATGTACAGTGGCGGCCGCCTTTATCCTAATGCGGCCGCCACGGCGGGTATTTTAAAACGCGGCGTGCGCGCGGCTTTTTTTAGGTTTTCCGCGCCGCGGGTGCTTTCAATGATAAGCGCCATTAGCGCTTATCTGATGAATGCGGCCGCCGCGCTGGAAACTCCGATACAACGGAGACAAGCACCGGAATTATCCGGTTAAGTTTTAGAATAAAGGTGGACAGTACATTAAGTGAATAACACATTTACAGTGATCTGTTAAAATCCCCAGAGTGAGCAGCTCAATTGGTGTCCTGGTAAATGGGGTTGTTTGATATAATCCTTAATAGGAAAAGTAGTATAAAATAACCTCACTTAATACCACTACATAAATACTGATATATAGTATTCTATTCATGCAATGTAATACTTGTATCAGACCAATTGTACAGTGACAATGTAGCAATGAGTACAAACTGGATACAGACTAGTAATACTAAACAGATATTGTAGCTGTATGTGTTAACATTGTCCAATATTGAGCATCATTAAAGCTGATAACATAGAAATCTCCATGAATAGTATGAGTGTGAGACCAGTGATGCAGAATAATAATTATCTGTAAAAATTGTCTATCACAGTGGTTCCCAAACTTTTTCGGTTCAAGGCTCCCCAAGGCAATCAGAATTTTTTCAAGGCTCCCCAAGGCGATCAGGATTTTTACGCGGCGCCCAAAGTAAAAACAAAGGTGTATATACATACCTAACAGTTGCAGTGTCGCATTTGGTGTCTCTCTCAGACATCTCACCTCTCTCTTACCCACTCTCTCTCTCTCTCTGACCTCACTCTCTCTCTGACCTCACACTCTCTCTCTCTCTGACCTCACTCTCTCTCCCTCTCCTCTGACTCACTCTCTCTCTCTCTCATCTCTGACCATCACTCTCTCTCTCTACCTCAATCTCGTCTCTCTCTGACCAACCTAACCATCGCACTGCTCTCTTCTCTCTGACCTCACTCTCGTGCTCTTGCCTCACGTCTCTCTCTCTGACCTCAACTTCCTCTCTGACCTCACTCTTCTCATCTCTCGACCTCACTCTCTCTCTCTCTCCTGAACCCTCCCTCTCTCTCCTCGACCTCACTCTCTCTCTCTGACCTAGCTTCACTCTCTCTTCTAACCTCACCTCTCTCTCTCTGCTGACCTCACTCTCCGCTGACTTCTCACTCTCCTCTCTGACCTTACTCTCTCTCTCTCTGACCTATCACTCTCGTCTCTCACAAGCTCTGACCGGTCACTCTCTTCTTCTCTGACCTCACCTCTCTCTCTTACCTCCTCTCTCTCTCTGAACCCGCCTCACTCTCTCTCTCCTTGCTGCCTTTCACTCTCTCTCTCGGACCCTCACTCTATATCTATCTCTCATCGGCCCTCATCTCTTACTCTGACCTCTCTTTCTGACTCTCCTCTCTCCTCTCTCTGACCTCACTCTCTCTCTTGCACCACTCCTATCTAACTCACCTCTCTCTATCTGACCTCTACTTCTTCCTCTCTACTGACTCTCTCTCTCTGCCTCACTCTCTCTATCTGACTCCTTCTCCTACTCCTCTCTCTCTCCTCTGACCTGTGCTCACTGTCTCTGCCTACTCTTCTCTTCGACCTCACTGTCTCTCTCTCTGACTCTCACCTCTCTCTCTCTTCGACCTACTACTCTCTCTCTCTCTCTCGGACCTCACCTCACTGTCTCTCTCTCTCTCTCTCTCTCTCTCTTTCTGACCTCACTGTTCTCTCTCTCTCTCTAGACTCGGGACCCTCACTCTCTCTGCTCTCTGCTCGTGACCCTCCGACTGTCTCTCTCGTCTACTCACTTTCTCTGCTCTCAAATCTTCCTCATCCGTGGCAAGGGTCGTGACTGCGTCTCCTTGCCGTCATCGTCTCGTCGCTCTGCGATGCCTTTCGCCAGCTTCAGCCATACTCTCTCGGGTCGTCTCTCTTCCCATGGAGTCGGTGGCCCGTCTCATCTCTCTGGCCTTCTCTCCCTTTGCTGTTGGCCGATGAGGTACAGTTTCCGTGGGCGTAGGGGCGGGGCCAAGGCGGTCCCTCTCTTCACGGTCGTCGGGATCTCTCGTTCCCTCCCTTTCTCTCGTCCTTTGCTCTCATCTCCTACGGTACGAGTCGGTTTTGTCCCGTCCCTCTTCTCTCATCTCCTCCGTCTCGTCCTCCGCGGATGGCCACGCTCCCGTGTGGTCGACAATTCACGTCTGCATCTCTTCCCGGGTGGTGGCGGGTGCGGGGGGGGTAATCCCTCTCCGTCATCTTCGCAGCTCCCCATCGTCGTCTTCTTCCCTCCTCTCTCGTTCCTCTATCCGTCGGGGGAGGGCCAGGGAATTCGGGTCACTCTCTCCTCTCTATCGGACTGACCTCTCTCTGACCTCACTCTATCTCTCTGACCTCTCTCCTCTCTCTCTAGAAAACTAGATGACCTCTCTCTCTCTCTCTAGACTCTCTCTCCCTCACTCTCTGACCTCTCTCTCTCAGACACACACACACACAGACACTCTCTCTCACAGACAGACACTCTCTCACAGACAGACACTCTCACTCTCTCAGACAGACACTCTCACTCTCTCAGACACTCTCACTCTCTCAGACAGACACTCTACCTCTCAGAAAGACACTCTACCTCTCTCAGACAGACACTCTACCTCTCTCAGACAGACACTCTACCTCTCTCAGACAGACACTTTACCTCTCTCAGACAGACCTTACCTCTCTCAGACAGACACTCCTAACCCACCTCTCATAGACACACTCTCTCTCTTACTCTCTCAGACACTCTCTCTCTCACTCTCTCAGACACACTCTCTCTCTCACTCTCTCTCTCTCTCACACTCTCTCTCTCAGGGAGGGAGGAAAGGCAGGAGATCCGTGCAGGCACTCCCTGCACACAGACACACACACACAAATAAATACACCACATAATACACACCCACACACAGACTAAATACACACACACACAAATAAATACACACACACACACACACAACCACATAAATAAAATACACACATACACCACACCGATGCAGATACACACAAACACCCAATAAATACACAACACCACACACAACACACATAAATAAATACCACAGATACAACACAACAGATCAGATGCAGCCACACACACAATAAATACACAATAACGGGGGGGGGGGTGGGGGAGGGTATGGCTGAACGGCCCGGTCCCTTCATGGGGAGGTCAGTGCTGCGGGGCCTGTGGCCACGTGGGGGCGAGGGCCGTTGTGCTGCGGGAGAGGGCCATTGTGCTGCAGGAGGGTAGGGGGGGTATGAGCTGCAGTGCTGCTGGGAGACATCTGTCTCCCGTCTGCTCCTCAGTGTGTCCGCCGCCTCCCTCTCTCAGCGTCGGGCACTCAGCGTCGCTGAGCCGGGCTGAGCCCGCTGAACAATGCACAAAGCCCCTGCTCTGTAATCTGCGCAGCTATAGTTCTCCGGCCTGGGACATAGTAGCGCTTAGGTGCTGCTGCTCGCTCTTGCTTGCTGCCGCTCGCTCTACTAGGAGCTTTTTGCTGTCCTGGCAGAGGAGACAGCAAGCGCGCTTGGGAGGGCGGTATCACGGTGTGTGTGTGTCACTTGGTAGCTGTCAGTGGTTGTGTGTGTGTGGTGTGTTTGTGTGTGTGTGTGTGTGTGGGTGTGTGTGTGTGTGTGTGTTTGTGTGTGTGTGTGGGTGTGTGTGTGTGGTTTTTATTATTAATATTTTAAAAATTAAAAAAAAAGACATGTTGTGAGAATAAATTATTTATTAACATTGTGCAACTTTGATAAATATATTCACACGCACACACCACACACACATATATACACCACACATACATATATACACCACACACATTATATATATATGTGTGTATATATATATAGGCTAGCAAACAGAAAAAAGCAGCGCCTCAAAGGGCATATATGCAATAAAATATTATATAAGTATAATTATATCAGTGCCTGTGTGTAAATGTGTGATATTATTAATTTGTAAACATATATTCATTTAAATACTTGACAACGCAATCTATAATATGCAAAAAGTGAATGACATATTTTAAATATAAAAATGTTAACAAAAAATATAAAATAAATGAAGAAGTGAAAAACAGTCCTTTAAAATGAAGTCCATCAAATGTTTTTGGCTTGAATACAGGGGGTCTCCGCTGCTCTCGAAAGGATGAACCACATCCTATAGAAATCTGTAGAGAGAGAAAGAGACGCACGCCCCATAGTGTATAACTGTATATTTAATAAAGGAAATGGAGGGGAGGGGGGGGGAAGAATCGCACTCACAAGGATAAAAAGGTTAAAAGCGTGTCGTAATAAATCACCACCATCCGGCTCTTTGCTTGTCTTTACTTGTCTCTGATGTCGCTATCTGGATACAGACGATCCGTGGTCATCAGGATGTTAACTCAAGCGTGGAGCAAGGGAACCGCATAAATGGAGTCCTCTGAAGATTCTCTCAGCTGCGTGGCCTGTGAATGTTACACACACGAACCGGCCTGTTCATGCGCAACGTGTGACGCAATGTCCGTGACTGATGCGTGATGACGCTCCCATCACGCATCACGCATCACGTCACAGACATGCGTCATACGTTGCGCATGAACAGCCGGTTCGTGTGTGTAACATTCACAGGCCACGCAGCTGAGAGATCTTCAGAGGACTCCATTTATGCCGGTTCCCTTGCTCCACGCTTGAGTTAACATCCTGATGACCACGGATCGTCTGTATCCAGATAGCGACATCAGAGACAAGTAAAGACAACAAAGAGCCGGATGGTGGTGATTTATTCGACACGCTTTTAACCTTTTTATCCTTGTGAGTGCGATTCTTCCCCCCCCCCCCTCCCCCCTCCATTTCCTTTATTAATATCAAGTTATACACTATGGGGCGTGCGCTCCTTTTCTCTCTCATATATATATATATATATCTATATATATATATATAATATATATTATATATATTGCAAGAGAACAAAAGAGCCCCAATGAAAGCACTCTAGTATGCCTGACAGTACAAAACCACAATGTTTATTGGAAAATGTCACAGAACATAAAGTAAAAATTAAAGCACAGAAAATTAAAACACGGCATGGATCCCCTGAATGGTGCAAACTTGATTAGACCTCTAATCAGGCAGTTACCCTGAAGGACAATACAAAGGTCTAAATAGACAAATAAATGCTGACAAAGTACCTGACAAGGTGTATACAAGAAGCTACCAACAGACACAACCCAGTGGTTAGATAAGGTGGCTAATACACTAGATAGCAAAATGCTGATGTCTCCCTAGGTCTGGGGACAAGTGTATAACATTGCAAAATCAGCAAGTTCACTGTGAAAACACATGAATAATCACAAAAAAGCACACCTTAATCTGTTACAGCAATTGATAGATACTTCACCTTATGTCAGGTACTCAGCATGGTCTGTAGAGGATTCCAGGAGCAAAGCTCATAGCACGTGAAAAAGTCCCAAGAGGGGGACAGGACAGGGGATCCTGCCTACTGGACCTGCTCCTACGCGTTTCGGCCTTAGCCTTCTACTGGGAGTGGTACTGTAGGCAGTATAACATGCACCTTAAAAAGGGATCTGATTAGGCTAGTGATTGTAGACACCTGTAATGTTTAATAAGCAGCACATGGAGTAGGGAGTGTGCTAATGTGTAAACACACTGTGTCATGAAGGCATCCGAGACTAAAGGCCAATGATTGGGATGTATTTCCTAAACTCCTACCCACAAGAGGGCATGACTGGCAATCAAATATCACTAACGTAGTACTGCGCATGCGCATGACGTCACGGACAGTCGACCATGCCAGAGCTGTCGCCTATAATGCGCTATCTAAGGACTAAAAATAGGGAAGCACTGAAAACTCCTCCTCCCTGAATCCAGGGCACCGAGGGCAGGAACATGCATCAGGACTGCAACCACGCATGTCCGTGACGTCATACGTCAGCGCCCCCGGCGCCCTCCACTCGGTCATGGAGGAGATGGCAAATGCTTCAGTTCTCACTGGTCTCAAAGCGCCTCACTGCGCATGCTTGCCCTTAGTTGTCTGAAATTGCGCAATCTTTATGACATGGACAATGCCCAGGCCTGACATGCGCATGCGCAGTATATACATCTCACTGCTCTATAGAAAAAGAAATCTGTCTTAAAGGGGTATAGTACATTGTATGTGAATAACATGAGTAAGCTGTTCAATAAGCATCTATGATCACAAAGCAGGGAAGTTGAAGCTATCAAATAGATAATGATTGTATATCAATTATTAACATGACAGTAGTTACTAATGATGACCATATATTAGAGAGATGCATAATAATACAAATAGACAAAAACTGGATAACCAAATATCTTGTCCCTAATTCAGGGGTATCTGTATTGTTATGAATATTAATCATTATGAATTGCATAGCTTAGGCATCCCATGTGAATAACAGACAGAATAGGCATAATAAAAGTGCATAGCTCTAGGAGAATCCATATAGAGCTTTCTTATATCAGAATTGAGTGCACTTGTTTCTGTCCAGTCACGCATAACAAGTGACCTCATAAGAGATCATTATCCATGTATTTGACAATAAAGATGATAGAATGATGTTGTCCATCACAGAGGCTATGTAATTATAATTCACAGATGTTTGTAAAGTCCTACGAGAGAATATTTAGAGACTTAGGGCTCTATGCAGTAAGCGTTGATAAGGGTTTTTTCGGCATTATATAGGCAAAATTGGGTTTGAGATTCAGTAAGCGCCGATATGTGCTTGATTTCGGCAGGTTTCGTAGCCAATAATTTAGTTATGGCCAGTCTGCTGTCGATAAGCCTGTTTTCGGCACTTATCGCCACTTTTTAAAATCGGCTGTATTCAAGTACCAAAATCAGCTTATCGGGGCTGATCGGCACTAAGAAATTGAGATGTTATGGCCAATTTCTCCCGCCAACTAAAGTAGGCAAGTTGGAGGGGAGAACGATCGCTAAGGCTGCCGGAACGGCACTTAGGAAAAAAAAATCATCTGCACATCAATGGAGTCAATGGAGCGGGGACGTATAACATTTTAGTACTGTTAACGTTCCATTGCTCACAATACAAATGTGATTAGCATTACAGTGTGGGGGGCATTCACTGCATTGTGTCACACCTGACGTGTATTATTTGATTTACATTGTACTTTTAGATGTTTTCATCATTTGCGGGTCACATTACTCATCATGTGATGATGTGTCAAGGGAAAATCCTATACTCAACTCTTAAAGGAGAACCTCACATCATATCACACATTTAATTGAACTGAGCGACAATTCTTTATATGATGTTACACATGTCACACATCTAACACATCCACCGTATATTCATGTTGCTTTACATTACACAATGCTTGTAATGTGTAACGCATCTTTAAACGTTCATGTACATCTTTCTTCTCATGTTTACATGTACTTTGGGTCCTCCCTTTTTTCATGACGTCACTTATTGGACAGTCAATCACATAGCATGTTTACATTGTAAACGTTGCATTACAAGCACTTCAACCTAACTTATACACACAAGGACAGTAGTTAATCATTGTTACACCTTTCAAACTGATTCAATAGCAACTATCCTCATTACATAAATGTATGCATATGCACACGAGAATTCATTGTTGTGAACATGTGACAATAACATTGCTAATTACACATGTTGCAGCAAACATTTTCCACGTCAATCTCAGGCTTTTTGTCTATTTACATGACTGACTGTTGCGTTCAGAAGTGTTACATGCATTGCACATTACACTAATAATTGTCAAACAATGTTTGTACAAAGCTTCACGTTACATCATTGGCAAATATCATGATTGCCTGCTGAATACACAGAACAAATAATTCTTTGATCAAATGGACACAGCTTGTGAGCCAAGTACTTTAATATGTTAATGTAACACCTTGCTTTTTATTATGTCACCTGACATCATCACATACCTATTTAAAGGACGCCCATTACCTACTCATTCACAGCTACTCATTTCAAAATGTTGCGATTGTTTAGGAGACGGAGGAACATTCTTTTTCATGACATGCTTGCAGATGAAGAGAATGACATAGGGCAAGGGAGGGACAGAGCCAGGGACAGTGACAGGGACAGGCAAGCGGATACGACAGGGACAGGGAGAGGGACAGGCCGAGGGACAGGAGATCAGAGGAGAAGACAGAGGAGACAAGTTGTGCCTCATCCGCGTGTGTACAGGGAGAGAACCCTGTTAGATGGGATGAGTGAGGAGGAGATAGTCAGTCGCTATCGTTTGAGTTTAGCAGCAATCTTATCTCTTTATGAAGAGATAAGGGGAGATTTAGATTTTTTGACAGCCAGAGGTCGTGCAGTCCCTGGGCTTGTTAAAATGCTGTGCTCATTACATTATCTTGCTTCCGCGTCATTCCAGACAACTATGGGCATAGTGGGCGGGGTCTCGCAATCTACATTCTCGCGGGCCTTTACCCAGTTTCTCTATGCACTCAATAGACGCGCTAGGAATTATATTCATTTTCCTACAGAGGCGACAGAGTGGCTGGAAGTCAGGAATGGCTTTTATCACATAGCAGGGATACCATGTGTGCTGGGTGCAATCGATTGCACACATGTTGCTTTGATTGCACCTAGTCAGAGTGAGCATGTTTACCGCAATCGTAAGCACTACCATTCACTTAATGTACAGGTGGTATGTGATGCCAAGATGAGGATAATGCATGTGGTACCCAAATTCCCTGGTTCCAGTCACGATTCCTCTATCCTGAGGAACTCTTCAGTCTTCCATGCTTTCGAAGAGGGACATTTTGGACATGGTTGGCTGCTGGGTGAGTACATATTTGGATGTTGTAACACAAAACACATATTTGTTTACTAATATTTTCATTATAGAATCTTATAACTAATGTAAGCTTATGTGTGCTCCATTGATTATAGGTGACTCAGGATACGGAATTAGGCCGTGGCTCTTGACTCCGGTGCTAAACCCTCAAACTGAAGCAGAGGAGAGGTACAATGCAGCCCATATCTCTACAAGATCTGTTATAGAGAGGACATTTGGCCTACTCAAGACCAGATTTAGGTGTCTCGACAGAACTGGTGGGGCTCTTCTATACAAGCCTCAGAAAGTGTCTGATATTATAATTGCCTGTTGCATTTTGCACAATGTGGCACTCACACATAATGTACAATCAGACCTATCTGACGCTTTGGTAGAGGAGCATCCCACCCATGTAGCTGCTGAAAATGAACAAACAGCCAGTGGTGGCCAGACACGCCAGAATCTCATAAATTCCTTTTTTTCTTGTAAGTAAAAACATATATTTTCATAGTACTACTTTTATATATTAATTATGTCATATTAACACTAATTGTTTTTTTACATAACCTTCTGTTAGGACACAGATGAATATGGGTTGCACACCTTTCTTTTCTCTGCTGTGTGCACAAAGGGATGTGGCACCGGTATGTTATTGTTGCACAGGTTATATAATCCCTCTTCCATTTGAATTTACAGTAGTTGTGTGTATGTGAATACAACTGTTGTAACAAATCAGTAATATTTTAGCATTGTGTTGTTCCTTATGCAAACACAATACACATAGTATGGCCATAGTCATGAATTCTTGCATTATGCTTACATACAATGTTATTGTTGCAGTGTAACATGTACATCCATATGATGTGTACACCAGGCTGGTTTACATTTAGAATGTGATACAATATACATGGTGTTGCACATTTAACACCAAATACACACTTTGCTGTGTTGCTTACGGTACTGAAGATGGCATGTCAATGTTTGCAATTTATATATTGTTCCATTGCATTATAGGTATATCTCCAGTATGACTGATCATGGTATGTATATTTGCTGACATCTGTCATAAGATGTGCCTACAGCACCGACAAAGTTTATTGCAGCAAATGCCGCCGGTTCACCGGGATTTACTCCGGCTGGTGCTTAGGAAAGTCAGCACATCAGCCGCATCCAGCAGCGTCCCCTCCGTTCCCCCCCCCCTCCAATCCGCGCGCAATTTAAACATCTTCCCGACCCTCTAGCTGCGCCTGCTGTGCCCCTCTGCTTCCCCACTCCCCCGCTTACCTCACTTCAAACCTTCAGGGGAGTCGGGGAAGCCGGGGAAGCCGGGGAAGCCGGGCGCTCGCTTGACTGTGACATCACCGACGTCACGCGAACGAGCCGCTTCCCAACGCTTCTCCACGCTGCCGCCACGCATCCTGCCGAGCGGCATTTGCTCGAATAAACTTTGTCGCTACTGTACCTCAATATTCGTATAAGTATTTGAAGTAAAAATCCAACATATTGGTAAACGATAAATGTTACATACATGTACTTTCTGTATCATGTACATGCATTTAGCTACTAATGAGGTTTAATGTGCATTGTATTATAAAATGATTACTCCCACTTCATCACATGTAATGTATGTTCCCTTATAATTGCCATTAATGTAATATACAGGTGTTTGGAGAGAAGGGGATAACTGTAAATATTTTTTTACTTACGGGAGCTCATTAATCACGGATGCAATTGACTGATCATAACACTCCATGCATGAATGCCTGTAATCACAGCAATGCGTTGTACATCTTATATCTAGCAATGTAGGTGATTATTAATGCTATAAATTATTTGTCAACATTAATTAAACATTGTCACATGTGTATGTATAAGTCACACATGTGTGTTGATGTGACCTACATGTAACAAGTGTCAAACTGTAATCAAAACCACAATTGTGTCAAAAATGTAACTGTAATTTTGCATTAATAATTACCCACAATCACAATGTTCTTAATATATTTGGAATGTCATTGACGTCACTTCATCATTATCATGATGATAATGAACAAGTATTCTCAAAATATAAACGTCAATCACATGCACATTAGCATAGGCACACTTTTTAAGACAACTGTTTGTGTCTGTATCAATTTGTTTATGATCCATGTATAACATCGACAAATGATAACAGCAGGTTTATTATGGTAGGTTTTATCATCATATTGACTGTACTATTTATGTTTATAAAGTTTAATGAACACAGTAAACTATACTTAGTTTGGTACATGAAATATACACATAAACGTACTTCATTACATGATGTTGATGTAATATTCATAACATCATGCATTGTAGGGGACCACAACATCTTGCCAATAACATTCTTTGCTACAGTCCCAAACCATTTCATCAACATACCCATGTTACAAGAAATTTTTAACTATAAATGGCTAGTTGGTTGTAAGTGTCCTTTACATTGGGAGAAGGAGTGGCTCAGTGAGTAAAGACACAGACTGGCACAGAGAGTTTGAAGCAGGGGAGACTGGTTCAATTCCCGATGTCGGCTCCTTGTGACCTTGGGCAAGTCACTTTATCTCCCTGTGCCTCAGGCGCCAAAAAATAGATTGTAAACTCCACGGGGCAGGGACCTCAGCCTGCAAAATGTCTCTGTAAAGCGCTGCGTACAACTAGTAGCGCTATACAAGAACATGCTATTATTATTATTATTATTATTATTATTATTATTATTATTATTATTACATAGTTTCGACAGTCATACGTTCCATTACACAATAGAATACACAAATGTCTTAGCAGAGTGGGAATGGTTGTTATATATAAAACACACCATGCCATAAAATGTTAGTAGTAATTAAAGAACAGTCAAGAAAATTTCTAGCTGCACTCTTTTGCAACATCATTATGTTAATTAAGTGCTTATGCAATATAGGCATAAGGGTATCACATTTTTAATAGTTTGTTAATAAGCGCTGCAAGCAATATAAAATTAGTTCCATATGTAGTATAGTAGTTGGTGGCTCCTCCTCACAATCATCTCATATAAAGTTAGACTCTTCTGAAATCATACATTGATCCGATTGTATCTTGCCTGACATCTCTGAAATACAGCAAACACATGATGGTCAAAGATGGCAACTTACTATATATGTATCCGTGACAACGCGTTACACATCTCTATATGATTGTGTAGATACACACGTCACTCACTTATATGTTAGAAGTACAACTATACATCATTATGTATTCGTTTGTTAAATTAGTAGCACGCATAACTATGTATATGAAGTTAACGTTGGGTGTATACTTAAAAATGTGCGCGCACATCTTAATGTGCGCACGCACTTCACGCTTGGGTCGACAACGTGTTAGCGCATGCGCAAAACAATGCGTACGTTGTGCGTTCAATACATGTTGTAAATACCATTAACCATGAAATATTTCTTTCTAATACAATGAAGGAGAAACTACATTCGTTCTAAACGACTACATCTGTATTCTTTTTAAACAGACGTGTGTGGACAGAAAGCACGGCCGATAACACAATGCGCAAATGCAATACGTGTGACGTCATGTTAAGCCAGCGTGAAGCGCACGCAAACACTCCTCCCACTCAATTAACATTGGGCTAACGCCCAGTGCACGCCCACAAACACAGACGCGCACGCATGACACAGTGCAGTTACCGTAACTATAACAAAACAACACAGCCAATAGGGTTTGACGCGCTCACGTCGCTTGGGGGCGGGACTTAAATCCGTAATGCTTTTTAAGGACGCCTTGGCACATGACAAGGGTCCCACGTCATACGTGGTCGACCGGGTTTTTTTTTAGATGTTGCATGATAAAAAAAACAGGTGTGTGTTACAGTTATGGTAACATGTTGCTAATATGTTTAAAGGGATGGGAAAGTACGTTTATTTATTCCGTGAGCAATGTGTACTAATCTTTCTGGTTCTACTATATTGCAATAGGAAACAATGTGTTTGTGATCGCTACATGTTATGCAGTCTGCAATGTTACGCTGTATCCACGCATTTAAAGTCAAAATGGTGGTTACAAAAAAAAAACACTTTTAACGCTGAGTCAAGGCATAACGATTGTTATATTTACCATTCTTGTAGAAGTAACACTTCGTCTGCCTGCAACTGCTCGCTCCAGAAAACCAATGCATTTGCATCCATGGTTGACCCAAACGCTGAATCCTGTATGACACACATCTCCTCCATGAGGCGCTCATAGGAATCGCCACTGCCTTCTTCAAACAATTGGTCCGGAGGTAGGTTCATTTCTTCGGTTATCCATTCGATGCGTTTGCAGCAGAAAGGCTTGGTAAAAAATCATAGTAGTTATGTTCTTGTAGAATGTGTGTTTCAGGAATGGAGGGTGCAGATATTGCAGCAGGTATCGATTCACACGGAACAGTAGTAGCGGATCCATTGCTATTGTTATTAGGAAGAAATATGCTATTTAGCACAATATATGTGCCATGTTCCACGGTGATTTTTTTTCCCTTAGCAATCTGCCAAAAACCATACCTTTCTTGTAGGTTATCCTGCACACGTTCAAAACATTCATTAGTTGATAAAGTGAATCTTACAGAGGATTTAAAATTTCACGCCCGCCCAGGTTCTTGGTAATAAGGATACTTTGTTCTAATCAAATCATAGATTTGGCCCACGTTGGCTTTCTGTTCCGCAGTTGAGACGATCGCCTCCGCTATCATCATTTTATAGCCTTTGTGTGGATGGCTGTTTTGAATTATATCGTCAGCCATTGCAGCTTAACAGAAAGTGTGACTCTACTTCAATGTTCTCTGCTCAGAATGCTGAAACTATTAGAATGTTATCTATTTAGTGTCTTTCCATTCAAGGTCAGAAAATGTTTCTTCTTTTACTCCTGTTTTCAACCACCAATTGGAGTTTTACAAATAATTGGTTCACATTTGTGGTTTCTGATAGGCATTTCAGTGTGAATGCCACATTAAGCTACTTTTATCTACTTTCTCAAAACAACTGTACCATTTTAATTAAAAAACAATGTGGGTTGAGGAAAGAAACATTGTCCGCTTTATGAAAATAGTGCTTACACAGCCATATAATTAAATACACACACACACCTGCAAATGTTTTTATCTTTTTTTCCCCATACATTTCAGTGTCTATTTTTCAGTCTGGTTAACTCCCTGACTGCATCAGAGTTTAAGTAAGTGTGTATATGTATATATATATATATATATATATATATATATATATATATATATATATATATTACAATATACATATGTATATGTGTGTAAAACCAAACTTTTAATGTGTGTGTATATTACAATATTTAATGGCTTATATGTAAAGAGGGATTTTAATATTGGTGTGATTTATTTAAAGGTTTAAATAATAGAGGCTTACAATGTTGTATGGCCTTTTGCGTTGGCTTGTGAGCAATTGTGTCATCAAACAACGCCTTTTTTTAATTTAGAAGGCCTGTAGTGTTACAACCAATAATATATCTATGTAATCCAGTTCTACACAGATCATATTGATGGCAGTAAGTAGGCCTTGTATGAAACCTATTTAAATGGTGATAAACATGAGTGAATTAAGTGATTAATAATTGTTTAAGGCCCATACTGTTATAGGCTCACAGTAAGTATATTTCACAAACAGTAGGCCTGTATTATTACAATACAGGCATACCCCGGTTTAAGGACACTCACTTTAAGTACACTTGCGAGTAAGGACATATCGCCCAATAGGCAAATGGCAGCTCACGCATGCGCCTGTCAGCATGTCCTGAACAGCAATACCGGCTCCCTACCTGCACCGAAGCTGTGCGCAAGCGGGGAGACTATATAGCCTGTTACAAATGTGTTATTTATATCAGTTATGCACGTATATGATGATTGCAGTACAGTACATGCATCGATAAGTGGGAAAAAGGTAGTGCTTCACTTTAAGTACATTTTCATTTTACATACATGCTTCGGTCCCATTGCGTACGTTAATGCGGGGAATGCCTGTACTGTGTTTTCACAAGGAAGCATTAAGTGTATGTTTTGTGAAAATACATTTATACCAGTTTAGATAGTACAAATAATATATATATATATTTATATATATATATATATATATATATATATATACACACACACTGTGTGTGTGTACATATATCCATACATACTACATATATATTACTAAACATTCACAGATATGTTATTGAAAACAGAACTCATAAATGATTAAAGGACAACATTAGAATGTTCAAGCAAGGTGAAGGTAAGTAATATTTAACACTTAATCCTGCTGTACACGGACAAGAAAGATGTTAGCAGTTAAATAGATGTGTGTTTTTAATTGCATGTGAATAATATTTACATGCAATGATTACATCAAGTAACACACCCAAATACAATGTTTTGCAGGTAAGTAAATGGCAGCTTCTCTAAACATAGCAACTGGGTCCTGGTGGACCATTACTGAGCAGATGATGAATACATAAATATTAATAACACCATTCATTAGGACTGTTAACATTTCCAAAACTTCACGTGTACAATGACATACTTGAATGTTTGGAAACAACAGGTCTTCAGCATACATACAATATTCATTAGATAATCTGAAGTCAACAAAACAAGGCCAAAGACATATTTACTTAATTATAACATTTATTATTTTTTTTCCTTTTGAGAGCGAGTCACAGGCCTGCTTGTTGTCTCTTGGATTTTTCTTTTTCGTTTACCTACAACTTTAGGCACAACAGAGCCACTTTGAGTGGCCTGTGGCACTTCACGGGCAGGGCTTGTGGCCAGTGACTGTTCACGGGCAGGGCTTGTGGCCAGTGACTGTTCATGGGCAGGGCTTGTGGGCAGTGACTGATCAAGGGCAGGGCTTGTGGCCAGTGACTGATCACAGGCAGGGCTTGTGGCCACTGACTGATCACGGGCAGGGCTTGTGGCCAGTGACTGTTCATGGGCAGGGCTTGTGGGCAGTGTCTGATCACAGGCAGGGCTTGTGGGCAGTGTCTGATCACGGGCAGGGCTTGTGGGCAGTGACTGATCATGGGCAGGGCTTGTGGCCAGTGACTGAACACGGGCAGGGCTTGTGGCCAGTGACTGTTCATGGGCAGGGCTTGTGGGCAGTGACTGATCACGGGCAGGGCTTGTGGGCAGTGACTGATCACGGAAAGGGCTTGTGCCCACTGACACATGTGAGCAAGATGGTACACAGTGCACAACTGATGGTTGGTCCGTTTCATGTTTGGGTTTTTTGTTTTTTGTCCAAAAACTGGTCAGTAGTAACTGCTTGTGCATTTTTGTTTTTGGCGCCTCCTTTGTAGGTGTCAGCTCCAGAATTTCTACAGATGGCAGCGGTAGGATGTTGTCAGGAACATGCACAGAACTTTCTGCTACTTTACCGGTAACATCCCGACCTGGGGAATGAACATCACATGCATGGGGTGAAAAATTAGCACCATGTAAAGATCCTTCCTGTGATGTGTTAAAGTTGAAATTTGGTACTGTAGTCATTCTCAAGTAATTAGCTTGGGTTTGCTGAACAACTAATGCTTCTAATGACGTGTTGATTTTTTGCAATTGTTTAGGCACTTCAATGAAGACTCTGTGGAGATGTGACAATTGTGATATCTTTCTTCCTGCAGTGATATCATCCTTTCGTGCACTGTCATCAGATCTGAATGGCGACGATTTTCAGCTTCAACAATTTTTCCCTCAGAAGCTACTATTGCATCGTATGTGTTACTTGATGGACGATTTGGCTGTGTAACTGTTTCAATGGGAACCTCTTCATGGTCACTTGATTGCATTTCTGTGTCTATGGCGGCATCATCATCATCATCATCATCATGTGCTAAAAATAAATGTACACATTATGAAATGTCATGTTAATCTCTGCTGTTTTACTATGTAATTATACTGTGTGATAAGTAACACCTAACATGTTTCCATACGTTTTATAACGTCACATTAAAAACTACCTTGACTTACGAATAATGTTTGGACTCAGTATGAAATAAGAATGAATGAAAAGTTGCTCTAAACTCACAACTCCTACATGATACTTAACATCACAAACACAATACATGTTGTCTTAAACTTCATTTTCACTGACACTAAGTAATCCTATTTAAAGAACATGTGCAAAACAAATAATGAACATGACAACATAACATATAGAAGTGCACATATTATATGGGCACCACCTCATACACTCACCTTCTAGGTGTGTTGAGCTGCATGACCCAGGTGAAGACACTTGTTCCGTCTCAGGTGACACATGTCCTCCAGGGGCAACTATATATAACAATAACATCAGTTGTACATTTACATGTGTAAATATTGAACAAACAGTTATTGCATGTTCTGTATTTATGAGTAACTAACAGCATCAGTTCCTTAACCGAAAATGTGTGTGTGAAAGTGAACATAAATAGTTGTAATAACAAAGTACATGCCTGTGTACTTAGAACTTTTGAGTTCCCTAACATACAACATACTATGTTTCTGCAGTAATGCGTTAGGATAAATTGATTAAATTTGTACATACAAATCATATGTTGTGTAGTCATATCAGTATCATAATGTACATAACTATCATGAGATGAACATTCACAATGGTTATCATGAAGGTGGTCATATTGCAAAAAGATCCGTTTTTGGTAGAGGATATGTGTGGTACATTAATAGAAGCTGTGGCACGCCTGAATGTGGCTGCCACTCAACAACACAACACATGCAGTGTGTGATAATGTGGTGTTGATATCAGTTCAACTATAGATACTGCACCGACACACTTTATTCGAGCAAATACCCAGTATGTACCTGGCAGATACCTGGAATGCGCCGCTCCTCACCTCTGACAAGCCCCGTGCGTTGCCTTCCAGCCTGGGTTCATGCCTGGCTGACGGGCGGCTGATCTGTTAATGATAAGATTAGGATTTAATAGGCTGCAATGCTTCGCGTGTCTACCAGATGGCATACATTCCTGAATTGTAATGCAGTATATATTATATTCAGCCAGCGGGAATAAAATGCTTCAATCCCTGCCTGGAAAATAACCCAATGCACTCTGGCAGAAAACAGTCACAAACCTCAATACACCCGGGTATACCCGAATTCGTGGGACTAGCCGAGCTCGAATAAAGTGTGTCGCCAGTGTATGAGTGAACGAATGTGTTACGTACGGTTTGATAAGTAATGACTTGTTGGGGGATTTAGTACCTAGAGTTAAGCTTTCAAATGAGTGTGATTACCTTCAGTTTTGCTAGTCAGGTTGTAAGAACGGTATTCCCTTCCCCAAAAACCCTAATCAGCCAGACCTTTCAATTACTTCAAACAGGTGAAAATGGTGTGAACTAAGTTGACCATAAGATGACCCTGTAATTTGGGTGTGTGCTGAACCCCACCCCCTCTGTTGACGTGTATGCTGTGATGACATATTCATTGCAGCTGCTTTAACACAATGGTAGAGGAGCTAAATAGTCGTCTGAAGTGTGCAAGTTATGAACACAATGACATAACATATGCTACGTGTGCCTCATTATGCTGTCTGTATATGACATAAAGCAAAAATGGACCTTTTCATAAACAACTAGACATTTGTTAGTGCAAGTGATGTTTGTAGGCCCTTGCATGCAATATATTCGATGCATGATTAGAATAGGCAATAATGTCGTGTTTGTAGGAGTTAAATAAATAATATACACATTAATATTATACATATTTATGTTGTGTACCAGTAGCTAGTAATAATTTCTCATTAGCATGTGTTACACATGTGTGCTACCCTGTTGTTCCCCATCTTCGCCCACCATCAATTGCTTCCACTGCAGCAATGCATTTTGGGAATTCACATGTAAATGACCACGCAATGGCACGTGGTATATTAGTTACTGCTTTTAGTAGGACTACAACATATATGTCTATTTTGAGATATATATATATATAGAGAAACAGACATATACATATATAGATGTAGGTATGCTTATATTGTGAAGACAGTATAAAAAGCAGCAGAAATATGTAAAATAACTGTAAGCAACGACACGCCTAGTACAGTAAGATTTCTCACCTGGTGGAAATTGTGAGGGATAAATTCCGATGTCCCTGTCACCGGCCAAACCCTCCACGACGACGGGAAGTAATTTTCCCCGAAGCAGCTCCTCCAATGGAGTTAAGATCAGACGTTGTGGTGGCGGGCCACCTCCAGTGCCAGAAGCATGCACGCGTTGGTCTTGTATTTTCTTTTTCAATTTTGACCTAATATTGTCAAATCTTTTGCGACAATTCACCTTGACACGCATTGACACCAATTATTATTGTGTCCCACATTTCATTTTTGCTTGAAGAACTTGTCCGCGCTTGAAATACAAACAAAATATATGACGTTAATTCATAATAATAGAAGCACCAGTTTTCTACACTGCTAGCTGTTCCAAGAGATAGCAAACATGCTGTTTTAGGTGTAATATGTGAAGCACATGAGCATTCACTACTAAACCTAGACATGTAAGCAAGCTTGCATTAATATTGTATGCAGTTATCGCAAATTGAACGCCTGTGTTTAGTTGTCCTTGTAACGCATGATAAAAAGCTGTGTTTCCACAATAATTAACATAGAAAGATATTCTGGACCCATATTTGCATATTAACAAAACTCACATGACCTAGGATCACATGTATTTGAAGAATAAATGGAAAGGTACACTTACCTACTAAATGTCAAGAGCTCTATTTCCTGGTCATTGAAGCGAGGATTACGTGGATGCTCCACACGTTTCTTCCGATCACATTTAGGCTCAGAGCTTGCCTGCTGCTGACTGGACTCTCCTTGTTCCAATGGAAGAGACTCCAAAAGCTGGCCACCAGCAAGCACGCCACCACCAGACACCCCATCAGCAACTGAGCCACCAGCAGCACTCCCACTCCCACCAACAGCACTCGCACTCCTATCAACAGCACTCCCACTCCCACCAACAGCACTCCCACTCCCAGCAACAGCACTCCCACTCCCACCAACAGCACTCCCACTCCCACCAACAGCACTCCCACTCCCAGCAACAGCACTCCCACTCCCAGCAACAGCACTTCCACTCCCAGCAACAGCACTTCCACTCCCAGCAACAGCACTCCCACTCCCAGCAACAGCACTCCCACTCCCAGCAACAGCACTCGCACTCCTAGCAACAGCACTCCCCTGAACAGTACGTTCACTCTGACGCGTACTCGCACGAGTAGCACTACCACTCACACCAGCATCACTCTTCCCACGCTTTGCGGGCATACTTACAGCACTCACAAAAAACAGAAAACAAATGTACAGCCAAACACACGAAACACTTCCACATAGAAAACAAGACAAATATGTAAACAAAACAACAAAGGACAAAGCTCTCACAATACACAACAAGTCTCTCAGTCAATATGCAAATATTAAATCACCCAGCTCTGTGCGTCTCTCTCTCTCTCACTCCCAACAACACAGAGAATGATTAACAGTACACGTTGCCTTTAAATATGGCGCGCTATCCAATACATGCTGGCTTCGCCTGATTCAGCAATATTTTTGATTGGCGAACGTAACAGCACCCCATCACGCACGCCGATACACCTGTGTGTGATCGGCAAATCATCGTGAGAGTGGGCGGATTTGTTTTTCGTCTTGATTTTGAAGGAATTCGGCACTTACTGCATACGGAGAGGGAAAATCGCCAATAACATGGCTAATCGGTAAGCTTGCCAATTTCACATATTCGTCGCTTACTGCATGAGGCCCTCAGTCCTGAACATAATTTCAAAACATGATCCTTCCATGGGCATCCCATGTGTAATGGTATATTTGTCTTTCCATAATGTCTTCATGGTCCTATTTGTTGCAGAGACTCTATACTCTGATCTGTTGGTGACTTTAGACACAACGGAGTCATTTTCAAGTTCTCAAATGTCCTATGCAAAACGCACTGGAGTTCAGAAGAAGTGTTTGTAGAATACAATTTGTAGTTAGTCCAATGTTGCCAATTCTTGGGTGATGTATTACTCATTTCCAAAATTCCTGATGATCCTCTTCGTTACAGCCAGGACTCTTTTTATAAGTAGGTTCGTTATGCAGATTGAGATGCATTGTGGATCACATCTTAGTGCTGAACTCATGCGGAGCAAACCCAGGACTCTGTAGATGAATACGGGTGGAAAAAGAGAGGGAAAAGGGGAGAAAGAGGGAAGTGCATGAGATTCTTATCGCTACAAAGCAGAAAGTTCTAGCAGGGTAAGCATCGAAAAGGGCGGGTACATTAGTATTGGTGCCTAAATGAACATCGCAAAGCCCAGGTAGTCGTTCAGGCCCCGTGGTATCATTGAGTCCATTTGAACGATCCACCTGGACTCCCTTCGTAAGAGTGCCTTTTCCAAACCACCACCCCTCAATCCAAGGCTCACTTTCTCTATCGCAAATGCCTGTAACAGTGTCACATCTGATGCATGCGTCAGACAGAAGTGCCGTGCAACTGATGTTATTTTCTTAAAAGCCAAAAGATCTTTGGAGGCATTTTTTATGTTCCTGACGTGTTCGAGAACTCTAAATCTTATATATATATATATACAGTGTTCGACAAACCTATACATTTGCTCACCCCGGGCGAGTGGATTTAACCTCCGGGCGAGTTAATATTGGCCCAAGCAGCACACGTTTGGTACTAGGTGGCGAGTAGATTTTTTTGTGTGGCGAGTAGATTTTTTGGTGATTTGTCAACCACTGTGTGTGTGTATATATATATATATATATACACACACCACACATATATACATATTTACACACACACACACACACACACACACACACACACACACACCCGGAACAAGGACTTATCTCTACAATGTACAAAGCGGTGGTCTGTCCGACTCCGACGCCGACGTGACGTTTAAATATAAGAATAGATGGGAAAGAACTTAGGGGACACACTAAGGACGAAGACTGGGACATATTGTCTTTGGCGGCAGCTAGAGCTCAATCTGCACGACGTTGAAGGAGAACGCGTATAAGGTCCTGATGCGGTGGTATTGACCCCACACTACATTATCAAAGTTTGTCAGGGGCTACCCTCCATTGTGCCCTAAACAATGTGGGGAGCAGGCAGACTTGCTGCACATGCTGTGGGGTTGCACCAAGATACTCCCAATATGGGAAGATATCAGAAATTGGCTCCAGAGAATTCTCGACTGCTCGATCCCTTTGGACCCTGGTTGTTTTCTGCTGGCCAGACGACCCCGGGTTACCAGGCTGAGCACAAATTAATTGCACATTTTGCAACTGCCCTGAGGTGCGAAATCGCAGCATTGTGGAAGCAGCCCGAAATACCAAATACCCAAAAATCGAAATCGAATTTGGCACAGTTTGCCGGATGGAACAGTTAACGAGTCTGGTTAACGACACCGGCACAAACTTTCTAAAAGTCTGGGCTCCATGGTTAGCCCTGAACGATATCCCAGGATCAATGCCTCCAAAATACTGCTTTAATAGCTCTGGGCGCGTTCTCCTGGACGGTGTAGCTGACGGGGAGACATAGAATACAGTCAACAAAGAGGAACAACTAAACTTGGTAGCAAAGTGAGTGAACAGGGTCTAGTGTACATACCGCAACGTCCGCAAACATAAGATAGCAGCGCGCCCGAGATCCGACACCTGAAGCCTCCAAAACCCAAATGATCCGGAGCCTCTCTGGTGCTGTGATTGCCAAGGACGAGCCAGCTGATTCGGAGCCGGGCTGGGACAGCCCCACCCTTTCCCCCCACCCCCCCTCCCCACCTTTTCCCGTGTGTAGTCTGGCCGTAAGTCTGGTGGGTCTGTGCGTATCCCCGGTATTGTCTTTTGTGACCCCAAATACAAAATGAGCTGTTATGGGTACCATTATGTATGACAATAGGTTGGTAGCGTATGTGATGATCGTACCGTGCACTCAATAAAAACTTTTTTGGTTGAAAAAAAAAAAAGATATCGATTTAATAGATTTAGCATATTTGGATACACTACAAAATCCACATTTGTGGACCCTCTTGGAGGCGAAAAACCTTTTGTTTTGTTGGAGCTCTATATCTGTATTCTCTCTGAGTAACTTTTGCACCAATCCTGATCGTGATCTGGTAGGTGTTTGTCCGCACTGTATAGTTAACAGCTGATCATAGAGATCGGACAGAAATGTAAACAAAGGAAGACATCTAATAACTAAGAAAACCCACTGTGAGTTATTACGATAACTGTCACTGTGCATTGTCCTTTGAGCCACTATTTATTTCAGCAGGGTACAGTATATACTAATACCCTCAACACACAAATATATATCATTGTGTCATATATGTATGTCTACTATCATTTACCTTGTAGGGTGCATTGAGGCTGATAACTACGAGTAATCTAGTCAGGGTGGCTGTATTGTGGCACCTACACTGATTATTACTACCTAACCAACCCATGACAGAGCCCAAATCCAGTGATAGAACCAACAATCCAATAGATGTCTATTTGGGTATTTAATAGGACGCTCTGACTACCTGTCTGTGCTTTCGTTCGAACTATATTATTGAGGCTACTGATTGTCTCTTAGGTTTGGGGGTTTGTTCCTCGTAGGGTTTCTTGTGTTGGTCTCTATGTAGCTATACTGGATATGGCGTTGTGTTGGATGATTTGATGTGTTAGGTGGTTTGGTTGCGTTTGGTGTATCCGTGCGCTTTTTGATTTTTATAGTCTTTTGGGTTGTGGCCGCAGTTTTTTGAGTTTGTTTTTGTTGGGTGGTGTTTTTTCACCCAAGACTTCTCATGTTGGTGCGCCTTTTCCCCCCGTGGTTTCGTGTTGGTTTTGCATTGTTGTGTTCCTTGGTCGGTGTTGTTTGGGTGTTTTTGCTTTTGTCGTTGGGTGGTTGTTTCGTCGGTCCTTGTTTTTTTTGTTCCAGTAGAACAGAGCTGTTCAAAATTAGTGCGTTTAGCGCGAACGGGAAATTTGTCATAGAAAGCTCTTAGCTGGAGTATCTAAAGAATTCTGAATTTGGAATTGACTTTTCAGACTTAATTTGCTCAAACGATTTAATCGATATTCTACCCTCCAGGTGTCGAAGGCGAGTATAGCCCTTCTGCGTCCATATAATAAAATCTTTCTTCTGCAGGCCTGGAGCGAAATCAGGGTTTCCCAAAATTGGGGTCATCAAAGAGTGTTGTCTCATCAGGACGTGTTTATATTTGCATTTGTCCCATACTGCCAAAGAGCTGACAACCGCGGGGAGCGGGTGTGTGAAGTCCTTGCGGACCTTATTTGGGAGCCAGATCAGGTCCTGCAGTGCCACCGGGGCACAGCAGGCCGCCTCCAGTTCCACCCATCGCCTCCGAATAGGATGGGTGTGCCACTGGATAATTTGGGTTAATTGGGCCGCTCTGAAGTATGATAACAGGCAAGGTACCGCTAATCCTCCTCTTGTTGTGGGTCGAATTAGTGTGCTAGTTTTGATGCGGGGGGTTTTATTACCCCAGATAAACTTCACCATTGCGGACTGTAACCGAAGGATATCTTCCCTGATTATAGGGACCGGAAGAGTCTGAAATAGGTACAGAATTCTGGGAAGGAGATTCATTTTTAGAGATTGAATCCTGCCAATCCAGGATATGTTGTACCCTGCCCATTTCCGTAGATCTTCCTTCAGTGTCCGTATTAGTCTGGGGTAATTTGCCTTATATAGGGTGCCTGATTGCTTCGTGATATTTATCCCTAAATATTTTATGGAGGAGGTTTGCCATTTGAATTCAAAGTTCACCGTGATCAGTTTCTCGGTGACCTTAGGTAAGTTGATACTTAGGGCTTCTGATTTTGCTTGGTTAATTTTGAACCCAGATATCGCATTAAATTCCCCTAATAATTGGAAGACGTTTGGCAGAGAGGTGAGGGGCTGTGATAGCGTGAGTATCACGTCATCAGCGTACAGGGCCACCTTATGTGGCTGATCACTAATTTGGATTCCTACTATATTCGGGCTGAGGCGGATGTGTGCCGCTAGGGGTTCGATGCATAGCGCAAAGAGAAGGGGTGACAGAGGACAGCCTTGCCTGGTGCCGCTCTTGATCTGGAATTCTTCCGAGGGGAAGCCCTGGTGTCTGACCTTCGCCGTCGGTCCCTGATATAGAGCTAGAATTGCCTCTATCATTCTCCCACCTAGGCCAAACGCCCCCAACGTCTCTCTCAAGTAGGGCCAGTCAATTCTGTCGAACGCTTTTTCTGCATCTAAACTAAGCACCATAGACGGGATATTCTTTCTTTGCGCCAGATCAATCAAATCTATAATCCGTCTGGTGTTATCAGCTGCTTGTCGACCACATATGAACCCCACTTGGTCAGGATGGACCAACTTGGACAACACCTGGTTAAGGCGGTTAGCTAAAAGTTTGGAAAAGATTTTTGTATCCGAGTTTATTAACGAAATGGGCCTGTAGCTTTTACAGTCCGCTGGGTCCTTTCCTTGTTTGTGGATTACTGAGATAGACGCCTGGAGCATCGAGCCCGGGATGGGGGCACCATCCAGGAAGGAATTACATAGTTTTAGTAGATGAGGAGCTAGTAGTTTACGAAATTTCTTATAATAGAGATTGGAAAAGCCATCTGGGCCTGGGGCCTTGGCTGCTTTTAATGACTTCATTACCTCTAGGAGTTCCTCGATAGTAAAGTCTGCCTGTAGTGCGTCCCTCTCCTCTCTGGTCACTTTAGGCAAATGAGCCTCTGCTAAGAACGTCTTTAGTCGTGTTTTTGTGGTTGGCGTGTGTGCCACCTTCGCCCCATCGTAAAGGGTTTCATAATATGTTTTAAATTCCTGAACTATTTTTTGGGGGTCAGAGGTCAGATCCCCCTGCTTTGTCCGAATTGTCTGAATTTGGGAGACTTGGTTTTTGTCTCGTAATTTGTTGGCAAGTAGGGTATCTGGCCTGTTTGCTTTCTCAAAAAATTTCCGTTTCGACCATGTCAGCTCCTTTTCAGCACGGGAGGTCAGCAAGATATTAAGTCTGGTTTTAGTGTCTAGCAACTCCTTAAGGGTCATTGCATCTTTACTATTTTTATGTCGAGCTGAGAGGACTGCCAATTCTTCTCGCAACTGATTGATTTTTTTGTCCTTCTCCCTCTTTCGCTTGCTTGCAATCCTTATGAGCTCTCCTCTCAGAGTTGCCTTATGGGCCTCCCATAGGGTAGCCTGCGAAGTCACGCTTCCCATATTCTCTTGAAAATATTCCCTGATTCTGTCCCCTACCTTTTGTGCAATATCGGGGATTTTTATTAAAACTTCATTGAGTTTCCAGTTCGCTCCTGGTCTGTCTAGAATAAAATCGGAGCACCGCAGCTCTATCGGCGCGTGATCTGACCACGAAATATCGTGGATGCCCGAGTGGGAGATCTGCGAAACCATTCTATTGGATACAAAGAGGTAATCTATCCTACTATATCTGTCATATGGGTGGGAGTAAAATGTAAATCCTTTGTCCTGGCGGTGTTGTTCCCGCCATATATCTAACAAATTATTAGCTCTCAGCCCTCTATTCCAGGTTTGTCTAACCTTTGATTGAGCTTTGCCATCCGGGGTGCATCTATCCATTACTGGATCTAGTGTCTGATTAAAATCGCCCCCTAGTAGTATGCATCCCTGTGCTATCCTCTGGAGAACTGAGAAAAACCTTGCCAGGAAAGCTTCTGTGCCTTCATTTGGTGCATAAACGTTTGCCAGTGTGATCGGCTGACCTCTTATTTCGCCGATTATAATTAAAAATCGGCCGTTGTAGTCTTTTTTAATGGTCTTAATCGCAAAGGGCAAACGGTTATGCAGTAAAATAGCTACTCCTCTTTTTTTTTTGGTGGCTGAGGCTGAGTACCAATTCCTAAATCTATGATCTATATATTTTGGTGAGCTAGTTTTGGAAAAATGCGTTTCTTGTAACAGAATTATATCAGGGTCCGTTTTTTTATAGTCCGCTATAGCTAATCTGCGTTTCCCTGGATTGTTAAAGCCTTTCACATTGTGTGAAATAATAGTGATCCCGTTACTCATGAGTGCATTGCCTAACCTTTTCGCTAGTGTAATCAACCGTCCGAGCCCATGGTGTGACGAAGGCTGGGGCGCTTATCCAGGATCCCTCAGACGTCTGCTGGTATTGAAGACTCTTAGTGTTGTCATGAACTCTGCTGGCCCAGTTGTGGGGCTTGGTCCTCAGATCTATCTCCGGGTTCTGTTCCTTGATCTTGTTTCTGGACTCGCGGTCTGCATGTGGGAAAAACAAAGGGGCACACACCGGGGAAACATGGGGAACACAACATAGACAAATAGAACCTTTGGTGTACAGACGGGGTCGACCCCCCGCTGTCACTCTGGTTGCCCCTCCTGGGTGTCCGGTCAGGTCCCTAGCCCGGGTGGTTTTCCTCCCGTCCCTAGAGCCCCCTCCCACCGGCCCAGTGGGGTCTTGCATGGGCTCCCTGAGGGATAGCCCCCAGGTGCCCACGTGGAGTCCCATGACGATGGTAGGCGTGAGCTCTCCTCCCTCTCCTTCCCGCCAAGTAATGCTATATAAAACAAAAACAGTAACCACTTCCTCCTCCCCCCCCCTTTCCTTTCGTCTTCTCTCCCCTTTTTGTGTTTTTTTTTTTTCCCCTTTTTTTTGTAAACCGGAACTATTGGTAACTGTAACTCTCTCTGCTTATGTCTGTATTCTATATTCTGGGATGTGTCCTATATCTATAGAGCTATGGACCTCCTTACTTTCCCCCCCTTACCTCTAGGGCCCGGGAAGCCCTATTAATTCTCTCAGTGTTTCTGAATTACGCTCTGTATATAGTGAGCTGTGTGTGACTTTATTTTTATGTGAACTGGTGTTGATGTGACTGAGTTTAGACTGTAGTTCATGGCCTCGGTGGGTGTTTGGACTACTCGCGACATTGTCCGTCGCGGGTCTATGACGTATGTCCGCTTTTGGCCTCTTGCCTTTAGTCTGTTCCATCTCTGCCTCTACCAAGATGGCCACCGGGCCATATCCTGTTACGTCCTTCCGGTCGGCGCCATTTGCTCTTCGGCTGGTCACAGAGATGGATGCCTTCCCGCGTTGTCTTCCCGCCATTGGTCCTTCTTCTTCCGGTGCTGATTTCTCCATCTGCCATGGCCAGGAACGCCTCCATCTTGGTCAGCTTGCGTTTCACTGCCATCCACTGTGACCCGCTTCTCTTCTTTCAGCCGCCCGGCAAGGTAAGTGTGTCGTTGATCTTCTTTTTCAGCTCCTCGGACAGTGTGCAGCCGCTGCCACGTATTTTTAGGGGGATATTTTTGACCCATTGCTGGGCCTCTGGTGGGGGCTGTCTCTTCACTGCTTAGGTTGAAAGTGTATATTAACAGCGCCATTTTGGCACAAACTGGGTCCGCAACTGCGGAAACTTTAGGTTGGTTTAAACTGAGTTACTTGAAGTAAAACGCATTGCAGTGTCCACTGTTTAATCGGTATCGCCCCTCTGCGGCTCCCGCCTCTGTTTGGGGCTAGCCACTCTCTGCCATTCCACCTCTCGTGCTGGCTCCTCTTGAGGCCTGTTGATCGGGGCCTCTTTCACTCCCAGTTTGTGGAGGAAATCGTCCCCCTCCTCTGGTTCTCTCATGGAGATGGCCCTCCCGTTCTTGATGACAAGTAGGCCGAACGGGAAGGTCCATCTGTATCTAATGGCTCTGTCCCGGAGGAGCCTCGTGACCGGCTGCAGTTTCTGCCGTCTAGCCAGTGTGAGAGGGGAGAGATCCTGAAACAATTGGAGGGTAGTTTCCTCGAACTTGCAGGCATTTTGGGTGCGTGTCTTCTGGAAGAGTGATTCTCTGGTACGGAAGTAATGCAGTCTTGCTATTACATCGCGTGGCTGTTGATTAGCCACAGGTCTGCTCCTGAGAGCTCGATGGCAGCGGTCCATCAGGAGCTCCTGTGTAGGGGTGTCGGGCAGCAGGGACGCCATCCATCGAGAAACAAAGTCTTCTATCTCTGTAATCTCTTCAGGGATGCCGCGGATCCGTATGTTATTGCGGCGATCCCTGTTCTCTGCATCCTCCTGCCGCTCTGCTAATTCCGTGATTTGGGCTTGTAAGTGTGAGGATCTCTTGTCAGATTTTCGTATGGCTTTTGAAGTTGCCGCCATTTTCTCCTCCAGCGCCCCTGTGCGCTCCCCTACTCCCTGAACCTCCTTGCGCAGTTCCTGTATTTCTGCCCGAAACAGTTTATGCATGTCATTATAGAGCCGGTCAAAATCACAGCGCCTTGCCGGCAGCTGTTCAGGCTCCTCCACTGCTTCCTCCTCGTGGTCGGAGTCCGACCCCGCGGCTGATCTCGCCGCCATTTCGGCTCCGGAGCCCTTTGCTGCAGATCTGTTGAGGTATCTGCGAAGATCACCCGTGGCTTTCTTTTTATTAGGTTGCGGGGCCATCGCTGAGTGCTCTTTATTTACTGAGTATAAGTGCCGGGGATTAAAGATCGCAAAAAAGTGGTTTTTTCAGCTTTTATGAGTTGGCGGGGGACGGAGCTCTAGGCTTAAGCAGCCATCTGCCTTTCCATCGCGCATGCGCCTCTTAAATCGATATCTTAAAAAGTTTCTAAGGATAAATCGAAAATAAGAAATTGAATAACTTGCCATACTGATCATTTCATTTATGCCTTACGATGTAGGTGTGGAAAAAATTATGTGGGTAGGACCATCAGATCACTTAAAATACGGATCATGGAGCATTTGAGGTCCATCAGAAACAGGGATATTAGATTTCCTGTTTGTAGACATTTCTCTAGTTGTCCTCAGGGTGACATCGATGCTTTTTCTTTTAGTGGTCGGGAATACATCCCATTACCCATCAGGAAGGGTAACAGACAGGGCATCTCCAATCAAAGAGAGATGTTCTGGATCTTTACCCTTAACACACTAAGCCCAACTGGGATAAACACTGATTGGGAATTAAAACACTTTCTCACATAAGATATTTGTTAATATATACATATCTTTTGGGGTCCAGTTAGGATCACCAATTGCTCGACATTTCATGACATTGAGTGTTGAGATCTATGCTTACAAGCAGTTGTCTATATTATGCGATGAAGACTGATTGATGCACTTTTCCAAGATATATTTTTGTTTGATTATATTCTATCTAGTCAAGATTATACATACCAAATACAGCTCAACTCCGTTATAGCGCGGTCCTCGGGGGCCACCCGATCCGACAGCGATATAACTAGGGTTGCGCTAATTTTTTTTTAAATGGCCGCCGTGCGCCCGATTGGGGAGAGGGGGGATGAGGTGGAGTGAGGCGCCGGGAGCCCTACATGTCCCCTAGCAGCCACTGTAGTTCTCACAGCATTCCCCGCACTCCCCTCAGCAGCGCCGCACCATCTAACCACGGATCCAGCCTCGCACCGATCCCCCCCACCTATTCCCCCCCCCCAGCCTCGCACTGATCTCCGCACCACCCCCCCAGCCTCGTGCCGATCCCCACACCGACCCCATCCCAGCCTCGCGCCGATCCCCCAGCCTTGCCCCGTACCCCCCCCTTCAGCAGCACCACGATGCCTCCAAAGGTGACACCAAAAGGTAGGGGGGGGCTGTGTATGTGATGTGTGGTGTATGTTGTGTTTGCTGTGAGTGTATGCAGTGTGCTGTGAGTGTATGCAGTGTGCTGTGAGTGTGTGCAGTGTGCTGTGAGTGTGTGCTAGGAGTGTATGTAGTGTCTTGTGAGTGTATGCAGTGTGCTGTGTCTTGTGAGTGTATGCAGTGTGCTGTGAGTGTGCTGTGTGTGCAGTGAGTTTATGTAGTGTGTTGTGTGCTGTGAGTGTATGCAGTGTGCTGTGAGTGTTTACAGTGTGCTGAGAGTATGCAGTGTGCAGTGAGTATATACAGTGGGCTGTGAGTGTATACAGTGTGCAGTGAGTGTATGCAGTGTGCTGTGTGTGTAGTGTGCAAAAAAATAAAATAAAAATGCACTGGTGAGCTCTGTAACACAAAAAGGCCTGGACGTCCACAGAAGACAACAGTGGGGGATGATCGTAGGATCCTTTCCATGGTAAAGAAAAACCCCTTCACAACATCCAGCCAAGTGAACAACACTCTCCAGGAAGTGGGCATATCATTATCCAAGTCTGCCATAAAGAGAAGACTTCAGGAGAGCAAATACAGAGGGTTCACCAAAAGGTGCAAGCCATTCATAAGCCTCAAGAATAGAAAGGCCAGATTAGACTTTGCCGAACAATATCTAAAAAAGCCAGCCCAGTTCTGGAACAGCATTCTTTGAACAGATGAAACTAAGATCAACCTGTACCAGAATGATGGGAAGAAAAAAGTATGGAGAAGGCTTGGAACGGCTCATGATAAAAAGCATACCACATCATCTGTAAAACACGGTAAAGGCAGTGTAATGGCATGGGTATGCATGGCTTCCCGTGGCACTGGGTTCCTAGTGTTTATTGATAATGTGACAGAAAACAGATGCAGTCGGATGAATTCTGAAGTGTATAGGGATATTTTGTCTGCTCAGATTCAGCCAAATTCAACAAAGTTGATTGGACAATGACTCAAAATATACTGCGAAAGCAACCCAGGAGTTTTTTAAGGCAAAGAAGTGGAATATTCTGCAATGGTCGAGTAAATCACCTGATCTCAACCCGATCGAGCATGCATTTCACTTGCTGAAGACAAAACATAAAACAGAAGACCCACGAACAAACAACAACTGAAGACAGCTGCAGTAAAGGCCTGGCAAAGCATCACAAAGGAGGAAACCCAGCGTTTGGTGATGTCCATGTGTTCCAGACTTCATGAAGCCATTGCCTGCAAAGGATTCTCGATAAAGTATTCAAAATGAACATTTTATTTATGATTGTGTTAATTTGTCCAATTACATTTGAGCCCCTGAAATAAGGGGACTGTGTATGAAAATGGTTGCAATTCCTAAACGTTTCATACGATATTTTTGTTCAACCCCTTGAATTAAAGCTGAAAGTCTGCACTTCTATTGTATCTCAGTTGTTTCATTGCAAATACATTGTTGTGGCGTACAGAGCCAAAATTATGAAAATTGTCTCAGTGTCAAATTATTTCCCGACCTAACTGTATATACACAAGATAGGGATAGACAGCACGCTAATATAAAGGAATATATTGTGAACATTTAAAAAGTAATTACTTTAGTGCATAATAAGTGATAATACTCATATCAGGACAAATTGACCGTCAAGCCAAAGATACCATACTGTAGGTCTAAAATATGATTTAGATACTAGTATCATGGGTAACCAGGTAAATTATACTTTATACCGGGATCATATCAATGAGCAAATCCAAGAAGTAAAACAAATGGCGATTTACCTCTGTACCGTTCTGGGGGTACCTTGATCCCTTATGCCCCTTTTACCTTTCTGGTCTGTGCTGAAGCAGGGTCTCCTGGCGGTGAACTGCAAGAACATTTTCAGGGTAGGATTTTGTCCGGAGCATTTTGCTTCAATGTATCCGAGAATCTTACCTGATTCCAGGCTACATTTTTGGTTTATCCAGTAACTCTGGACCCCACTACATAGCCAAAATCTGAAAAGACTTTCTCTGCAAAACCCACCCTGAAACTCACAGCCTAGCAATCTCTGCTTGCTGGCACTCCTGGAAAGGGAAAAACATAAAAAATCTTTATTGTCGCATATTTTATATACCGACACAGCAGTACATATACAACAGTCAGGTCCAAGAGCTGACAACCTAGAACCCCAAAACATGGATATGAATCAACCAAGTGGGCTTAACCTTTATTAGGGAGCCTGGTTACCCCTTCACGGTCACACCTCCCCCCTCAAGATGGAGGCTCGGTTGCAACTGCCTCGACCGGCTGTTCAACTAGCCGGACAACTCTTGAGGCTTTTGGGTCACTAGGTCACTAGGGTTGTCCTGTTGGGAGAGTCCATCTGCATTCCCATGCTCGCTGCCTTTCTTGTGTTGGATGGTAAAGTCAAATTCCTGCAATGCAAGACTCAAGCGAAGCCATTTGACATTCTCCCCTGACACCCATTGTAGCCAACTCAAAGGATTATGATCAGTGATCAATGTAAATGTCCGGCCATACAAATAGGGCTGCAGTTTTCTCAGAGCCCATACAATGGCCAGGCATTCTTTTTCAATGGTGGCATAAGCCACTTCCCTTGGAAGCAGTTTCCTGCTCAGGTATACCACAGGATGTTCACCCCTCTCCTCCCCTACTTGACTGAGTACAGCCCCGATACTGTAATTGGAGGCATCAGTCTGAATTAATAACTTTTTCAAGTAATCTGGGACAGCCAGAATCGGAGCACTAGCCAGTGCTGTCCTTAGTGCCTGGAACGCTGTTTCACAGGCAGGAGACCAGGCAACGAGAACTGGGAGTCGCTTCTGTGTTGTCAGTCAGGGGTTTGGCAATGGCTCTATACTGAGGGACAAACTTCATCTGAGGGACACCTGCGGTGCGTAAAAAAGTCATGACCTGCTTTTTGGTCTTAGGTACCGGCCACTGCACTATAGCTTCTACCTTAGCTGGTTCTGGCTTAAGGTACCCTCCACTCATACTGTGCCCATGGCTCACCGGGTCCCCCATCGGTGGGCTACAGATAGCCAACACTGATGCCACACTCTGTGTTAATTATTCATTAAGCATATTAATACGATATGTCCTATTTCTACATGTCTCTCCATCTAGCTGTATAACATAGTTGCACTCATTCATCTTTCTGAGAACCGTGTACTGTCCAGACCAGGCAGCCATTAATTTGTTCATCCGAGTGGGCTTCAGAACAAGTACCTGCTGTCCTTGGATGAATAATCTGCTACGAGCATTTTGTTCATACCAAGTCTTCTGCTTGGTCTGAGCCTCCCTGAAATTAGCCTGTGCTAACCCCATAAGCATTTCCAACTGGTCTCTGAGATCTACAGATCCAGCGGCCGTTATTCGAACATTTCACAGAGCTGTTTTCGTGTGCTATGCTGTATTCCACGCGGCATTAACGCGGCCAATCACACCAGGCACACGTTTTTATCGGGGTTGCTTTGTTTGAATTTCATGGATTCTGTTTATTTGGGTGCAATTCTTCGCATATCCGTGGCAGAAATTAATGAATTGTAATGTGTCCAGTTCTGTGCTACTGTGTCAATTTCAGGTGTCTAAAAACAAGAACAGTAAGATGTCATTTTCTGCACTCGTAACTTAAGGCGGTATGGTTGGAAGAAATCACGCGCCATGACAGGGGTATTCCTTCCCATCCCTCACAGAATAAGTCAAGAGGTCCCCGTACCATGCGACCATACAGCAGCTCGAAGGAAGAGAACCCGGTAGATTCTTGCAGTACCTCGCGGTAGGCAAACAGCAAGTGCTGCAAATTAATCTCCCAATCTTCTCCTTCAGCCTCTATAAACGCTCGAAGCATCTGCTTCAGGGTACCGTTGAACCTTTCACATAAACCGTTTGTCTGGGGGTGGTAAGGGGTCGTGCGCTGGTGCTTCACCCCGCACACATCCCAGAGACACAGTAACAATTCACTCATGAATTGTGACCCATGATCAATTCGAATCTCACTAGGGAAACCTACTCTAGTGAAGATAACTAACAATGCCTTTGCTACTGCCCCAGCATCAATGGTGGCAAGGGCTACAGCCCCAGGGTATCTGGTGGCAAAATCCACCACCGTGAAAATGTAATGTTTGCCAGACCAACTGGGGATCATGAGGGGTCCTACTATGTCCAAAGCTACCCTCTGGAAGGGTTCCCCAATTACCGGTAGTGGGTTCAGGGCTTACTTCACATGATCCCCCGCCTTACCCACTCCCTGGCAGGCATGACAGGACCGGCAAAAATCTGCCATGGCCCCTGATGCCCCTGGCCAGTAGTAACACTGCAACAGCCGGGCTCTCGTCCGTGTGACCCCCTGATGCCCCGCTAGTGGTATGGAGTGGGCTACCTGTAACAGTTGCTGCCTATACTCCCTCGGTACCACTAACTGTCTCCTACCAGTCTAAACCCTATCTAGATTGGTAGTCCCCTGCTCTCTATACAAGAGCCCACGGTGCCATAAGTACCGATCTGACCCACTGTCCGAGGTAGGCTCGGACGGCCGGAGCCTTTTGCTCTCCAAGCTTGGATCAGACCTCACCGCATCTCTAAACTGTGTCCCTAATTCTGGCCACCCACCTTTAGACTAAGTCAGGGAAAACAGGAACATGTAAAGGGGAAGATGTCAGCACACTGTCGCAACTTAGTCTGGCTTACCTGCCTGGTCTCCTCTGAGACCCCTGGAACTGTTGGTTCCAAATGCAGGGGGACGGCGAAATCCTCAGGTACAACTCCTGATTGCTGGCTTCTGGTAATCGCTGCAACAGGAGCCAGTTCTGCAGTAAACACATATATAACATGCTCCAGGTCATTACCAAGGAGAACCTCTGTATCTAACCCGGGCAATACCCCCACCTCCCTCATGCCACATCCGACACCTCAATCAAGGAATACCTGGGCAACTTGAATGGACCACTGTCCACCATCTGGCATGGTTACTTGCATTCTTGTGTCTGGGACCAAATCCTCTGGCCGGACCATATCAGGTCGGACCAGGGTAACAGTGTCACCGGAGTCCAGCAGGCCGGCTGCCTGGCGATCTTCGATGGTCACTCGGCATAAATGCTTCTGCCGGACATCGTTGGATTGCAGCCTGACCAGCGAAATATGATGTTCATCCATCTCCGCTGCTGTTCCTGGGACTGTAGGTGCAGGATTCTCGGTCAGCTCCTCTCTCTGGACCAGCTGGATGGCTGTACCGGGCTCATCTGTGTGTCCCAGTCGCACACGGGCAACCAGCCTCACAGCTGGAGAGCGTTAGCCCTGCTGGGGTTCTCAGCTGGTCCGGACTGTCTGGCTTGATGTGCCCTGTTTTATTGCACTGATAGCACCGCCTCTCATGCTTGAATTCTTCAGCTTTGTGGCACATCCCTCGGCTGCAGCCTTGCTCTTCCACTGTGGTGTGCTTTTTGCTCCCTTGGCTGGAGTGGCAGTTGTGACGGGGGAGGAAGGGGTTAAACTGATTTGCTACGCATTACTGTGTTTGCCCTGTCCCAGCCATTTTTATCCCCCATTTGCGGGCCATTCCCTGCCTGCAAGGTTAAAAGACAAGATGCATTGCTTGCCATACCCTCTAACCGACACATGATGGCAGTCTAACAACTGGCATTTCAATTAGAAATACTAACTGTAGAACGAAAGCACCCAGAAACCTGATTTTTGAGATGCAAATACAGTGAACCACTACATGCGTATACATACATTTTTTACAGTTGTGACACGTGAAGGGTAGGGGTCATCAGGAAGCGCAAACATGTGAAAAACAAAAACATAAACTGATGGTGCAGTATTGTAACAATAACGTGAATTAATGATGGCAAAGTCTATGGTCAGAATACTCAAAAATGTGAGAAGTAACTGGACACGTAATGGTATCTTTGAATAGTATAGTGGCAGCCAAGTGATCAAATGGGCACAGCACTCTCGATCTGGTACACCTTTCCAGTGGACCCTTAATATAGAATAAAACTGGACATAGTGCAGACTGTACAAGAAAATTTATAAAAGTAAATAAAATCCAATAAACTCACATGGTGTAAGATATAAACAAGCATATAGATCTCAATCAATGGATCTCTGCGGACCGGATGAGTGGTGTCTCAGCTGTTCCTCTGTACTGGCGTGCGTGTCACGGGTGCGTCTCACCGAAGACCGGAAGTGACGACATCCGCTTCCAGAGGTTCCGGTTAGTCCTGCAACATCACTCTACGCGTTTCACCTTGTCGGTTTCTTCAGGAGTGTCGTTGCATAGTAGGTAGGAAGTATAAATACTCTAAACTCTACTCTCATAGGTGGAGAGTAAATTGGATGATGGGAGTAATTGATTACGATTGAGAATGCCAAGTGATACTATTTAGATAAAGCGGATCATATAGCGCTATTACAATTGATACTAAAAACAGTGACAAATATTTAATAAACAACTCAATAGTAGATAAAATTAATAACATATTAAAAAACATATTTAAAACGAATATAGCAATGTGTCATACTTAAAAATGGCTGTAATAGCCATGGCTGGAATACATATGAAGAGCCAATAATTAAATCTACTGCATCTGACATATGCAGAGACCAAAAGCACAATAAAAGATAGAGAGAAGGAGGACATATGGAAGCAGAATACATAATTAACTGTCATACTGGTTAATGCATATTTATGACACAATCTAATAGAAGGAACAGAGCAGAAAAAGATGGGGTTAGTTAACATCTTAAAAGGCAATGGTGATAATAATTATAAAAATGGTTTGAGGTCAAATTCTAAGTTTAAACCAGAAGGTGACATAGTATTTAGCTCAAACATCCAAAATGATTCTCTTTTTAGGAGGGCTAAGTCCCTATTACCACCTCTCCAATTAGGCATAACCTGTTCAATGGCTTTAAATGTTAACCCTTTAGGGTCAGAATTGTGCATTAATAAAAAATGATTAGAAACACCGTGTGTCGAGATTTTTCTTTTAATATTACTAATGTGTTCTAATATTCTTGTCCTTAGGGGGCGAATAGTTTTGCCAATGTATTGCACCCCATATCCGCACTCGATAAGGTATATGACAAAATTGGATCTGCAATTTAGATGTTGTTGAATAGTGTAAGTTTTATGGGTTACATTGGATTTAAAACTATTAATAACCTTTGAGCTAAATTTACAGGCAGTGCACATTCTACAGTTAAAAAATCCCTTAGGGGGGTCTAGCCAATCTGATCGATTGGGTGCAGTGACTTTCCTTAGGGCACTGGGGGCCACATGGTTTTTAATATTCGGAGCTTTCCTATACACCATTTTAACTCTTATCTAGTTGATTTTGCACTACACTGTGGGTTTATATCATTCACTATTATAACCTTATACACAGAGCGCCATTTTTGATAAGTTTTTTTCCCATATACAATTGTGACACGAACAGAACATGGTGTTTTAATAAAGTGTGTATAAACTGCAGATTTTAAATGTAAGGCAGGAGGTATTTGTGTAAGTCCAAGGATGAATTCCGTGGACGTCCAGCTGTTATATGGGTGAATGAGCTCGGGCTATTTTTATGACGGAGCCTCAAAGGAGTCTCACTGATTAAGTGTCTCCCTGTCTAAAAGAGTGTCAGTTATGAAAAGACCCAGAGACCCATAATGTATACAAAACTGGCATACTGATACACAATAGATGCCAGGCTAGTGACACCTCTGGGTCAAAAATCAGACTCAGCGGCACCAAGTTATAGGTGTATCCCAGGTATGCTAAGTGGCATGGGCGTCAACCTGATCCATGCGCCCTGCCCACCGGACAGCCTTTTTGGCCGGTCTTATGAACTGTGGAATCCCTGGCTATTGGTAGGTTTAATTGTTCCCACGAGGTGATTGGTTCCACATGTTAAAGATACAGTGGCGGCCGCCCTGAGTCTAAAGCGGCCACCATCGCGGGTATTTTTAAACCCCGTGCAGACGCGGGCTTTTTTTTTTTTCCGGCGCCGCAGGCGCTTCCATTGTTCAGCGCCATTAGCACTGAATGGAGAAACGGCCGGCGTGCGGCCGCGAGATGCGGCTGGCACGCAGCCAAGTTCGGCGCCAAAAAAAAAGCCACAGAAAATTGCGGTTAAGCTTTAGATTAAGTTTAGCTTAACAGTAGCTTGGGCAAGTCTATAACCGTGGCTCCCCAGGTATCCCCAATGTGATTCCTGAATTTTGATCCATGATGTAAAGATGCAAGACTTTGTTCCAGCACAGCGGCAACTGATCCAGGAGTGAAGGGGTTAATAACAACGCAACCAAGGATTTGCCCCAAACTTCGGAATTCATTAGCCCTGGTGACTCTGGAACAAATTCTAACAAAATTCTTTGAGGTGGCTGAGGTATTAGATCGGCAACTTGCGATCTGTCCATGGGACCTTTAAACCAAGACTGCATTTCTTGCCTTTGCAAGCAAAGGACAAGTTATTTTGTTCCATGGACAATTTATTTTGTTCCCTTATCCCAGTAAGTGTTGTTTTAAGTGTATTCTGCAGATGTCATGTGTTTGTCTAATAAGGAAATAAATCACAATTTATTTTGCAACTTTTTCTGTTCAATCAAGTACCCAGAAATATAAATGTGTTGATAAAGTTGATGTCCATCGTGACAGCAGTGTCCTGGGTAGCCCATTTTTTGCGCCTCACTGCCCAACTGGTAACATACTCATCAGCTAGTTTAGCAGCTTCCACATAGGTCTTTAGTTTACAGTCAAAGACCCACTCCCTCACGTCCAAGGGGCACTGCTGCAGTAGCTGTTCTTGAAACACCAAGTCCAGTAACAAGTTGTACTTGGTAGCACCATAGGCCTCCACCCACTTGGTCCCCTGCAATGCCACGCGGGATGCAAACTGCACGTAGGGTTCCCGGTGGTGTCTCTCCTGCGTCCAAAACATGCCCCGGTAAGCTTCTGGGGTGAGAGCATACTGGGTGAGCATCATGGCTTTTACGTGTCCATAGTCATTGCCATCCTAAGCGGGAATAGCCTGGAGAGTCTCCTTGGCTGCGCTTGACAATAACGGTTTAAACGCAAAACCTAGTCCCATTCTGGCACCCGATACCGGTGACATTGGGTTTCAAAGTTCTTTAGAAACCCGTCAATCTTGTCAGTGCCAGCCACAAATTTGCCAAAGCTGTGGTGGGGGTGGCTTGCTCCCTGTTAACATGGTGGGAGTGCTGGGCTGATGTCCCTTGTGCGGCTGCAAGCGGCCGGACCCTTTCGTCCAGGGTAGCCCCCTCTCCCAATGAGGCAAGGAGTGTGGAGATTCCAGGTGTGGAGTGTCCGTTAGCCACTTGGGCTACCACAGCCATACTCCCTAGAACCGGTCCCGCAACAATATCCATGTTGATGCCCGCTCCCTCCCAATGTCCTTCCACCATCACCAGGGCTGGAATAACCTCCTGCACCCCGGGCTGATGTGTGACCACTGCAACTGCAGCTGAGGGTATGTCCACTCTGGTGAAGCAATGCTTGATTCGTGAGATTCCAAGTCCTCCTCAAGCAAAGTCTTTGACCAACCGTCTGTCGGTAGCCCATAGCTCTCACATCAGGCAACAATCCTGGCTCAGTCCATGACCGGTACAGACCTGACCGCTTGTCCATGTTCATCTGATGGCAATAAACTAAGTGACAATGAGAACCTGTGTTTTTTCTGCTTTGTAAAACTTGTGTACGTTACCACTTGGTCTGGGATCTCGCAATCTTTGAGTCTCCCTCTATGTTATAAGACCCTGCAGGATTTTTGAACATAGGCTCAATGAAGCGTGTAAATAAAGCGTGTCACGGGCGACCACTTTTACACTTTTATACTGGGATCATATCAATGAGCAAAACCAAGAAGTAAAACAAATTGCGATTTATTCTGTGGAAACAGACATACACACATTGAAATACATTTTAAAGAAGTGTAATACGTAGCTCACCACAATCCAGACGCGACCGTGTGGCTGAGGTAGGGAATTGTATAAACTCCAACCCACAACCGCGAGGGCGTGCCTAGAGTGTAGAGTAGTCTTGCAAGCCAGGTCAGGTGTACGGAATGTAGAGTAGTAGTTTATACTTGCTGGGTCTGGACGGGAGAGTAGCGGATTGTTGGGGTACTTAGCCAAGGTCAGGATTGGAGAGTGTAGAGTTGTTGTTGCGAGGGTAGCTGAGATCAGGATTGGAGAGTTCAGGATAGTCGTAAGTAAGACAGGTCAGGAGAGGAGAGATGCGGAGTCCAATGAGCTTAGCAGGGTCAGAAAGCAGCAGATCAATACAGGCAAGGCACAAGGCAGGAAACAGCAAGGTACAAGGCAGAATGCAGCAAGGTTCCCGTTGTATTGCACTCAGCCTATTATTTCTTTTTCTTATAGCTAAACAGTAGGTGTCCCAGAGTTGCATATATAATGCAAACACCAAGGAGGTAAGTACATAGAAAAAATGAAAAATAATAAAATTTTATTAAACTCTTCTATCAAAAAACAAATAATGAATACACTCTAATAAAATATTAAAAAAACTCTTGCCTCTATTATTTACAAAGTGTGTGACAATTATTCCATTAAGGTCCAATAGTACTTCTGCCAAAATGTCATGGATATCAAATTGCCTCCATGCGCTAGTATATGCAGAGGTTTGGGAAGTGGAAACACCCTAATCATGGGTATATATCTCAATCATTGTTGTTCGTGGCTTCAATGTCTGAGACAGGGTATTAATATATATAGTGTTACAATTTGCAATAGTTCACAATGTATTTACTTCTGTGATAAAATCACAGCAACAGTGAGTCCTGCTTTATTTAGCAACACTGTTGAGGCTATATACATGTTAATCGTATACACAAATATTACTTAATGACAGAGAGTGTGTCAGCATAGTTTCACTCTCATAATGCCTCTCAGTATATAGAGATCGCTGTCTATCACCATAAATAGCAAGTCATATATGTGCACACAAGCAGATATAAAGTCTGTCTCAAACACAGCACTACCTAGATTGGTATAAGGCAGCCTTTACTTATGAATTCCTCAATGAGGTCATATGCCATGACTAACAGGTCGTATATGCATAATGTGAATTGTCCCTGACGTAGCGCTGTCTCAGCTGTTTAAGAACAGCTCTCGTGAATGAAATACAGTGCAGTTGCGGCTCAGATCCGCCGCGTGTAGGACAAGGGGTTAATACCCTCTCAACATATATGCATATTTTCATACCTCATACATACATAGTATGTTTAACCCAAACAGAGCACTCAACTAAATGTTAAGATTTTGAGAATTCAGGCACACTCCTCCCCCCTTGAAGAAGCGCCGGTTCACGGCACGAAACAGCCGTCGGGCAGTCAGGCGACGCAACTACAGATGACGTCAGCCAGTTCGGAGGAACTTGCCTTACACAGTATACTGAACAAACACTAGACGCAGAGGAATTATGGTTGTATGGCTCTATACTTATCTATGAAACAAATGTGCAACTTAGTTATATTTAACCGAGGCACTGGGATATGTGTATATATATACTTAGAGGGTAGTAACCCCTTGTTTGACACACGGCGGATTGGCTGTGTCTCTGAGCCGCAACTAGAATTTATCTACGAGAGCCATCTTTAATCAGCTTAAGACAGTGCTCTGTTTGGGTTAAACATACTATGTATGTATGAGGTATGAAAATATGCATATATATTGAGAGGGCATTAACCTCTTGTCCTACACGCGGCGGATCTGAGCCGCAACTGCACTGTATTTCATTCACGAGAGCTGTACTTAAACAGCTGAGACAGCGCTACGTCAGGGACAATTCACATTATGCATATAAGACCTGTTAGTCATGGCATATGACCTCATTGAGGAATTCATAAGTAAAGGCTGCCTTATACCAATCTAGGTAGTGCTGTGTTTGAGACAGACTTTATATCTGCTTGTGTGCACATATATGACTTGCTATTTATGGTGATAGACAGCGATCTCTATATACTGAGAGGCATTATGGGAGTGAAACTATGCTGACACACTCTGTCATTAAGTAATTTTTGTGTATACGATTCACATGTATATAGCCTCAACAGTGTTGCTAAATATGCAGGACTCACTGTTGCTGTGATTTTATCTCAGAAGTAAATACATTGTGAACTATTGCAAATTGTAACACTATATATATTAATACCCTGTCTCAGACATTGAAGCCATGAACAACAATGATTGAGATATATACCCATGATTAGGGTGTTTCCACTTCCCAAACCTCTGCATATACTAGCGCATGGAGGCAATTTGATATCCATGACATTTTGGCAGAAGTACTATTGCACCTTAATGGAATAATTGTCACACACTGTGTAAATAATAGAGACAAGAGTTTTTTTAATATTTTATTTGAGTGTATTCATTATTTGTTTTTTGATAGAAGAGTTTAATAAAATTTTATTATTTTTCATTTTTTCTTTGTACTTACCTCCTTGGTGTTTGCATTAGATATGCAACTCTGGGACACCTACTGTTTAGCCATAAGAAAAATAAATAATAGGCTGAGTGCAATACAACGGGAATCTTTTTGGTGATCATCTTCTGATCACTTTTTTGCAAATACATTTGGTTTTTCCCCTTGCACCGCCATTTCAACTATACGCTGATGAATATTAAGGTCAAGCAGGGATGACCCCCCTTCCTACTCAAAATATGCTGTTTGGATCTCTTTGATCCGTTTCGTCATATCCCTTTGCTCCCTAGTGCAATATCCACGCATTACTGTTAGGCTTCAAACAAGTGTTTAAATAGTGTCTGTATTTGGAATTCATAATAACAATGTCCGGTATATTATCACATCAACCAAACTTTGATGAATGGAGTAGTGAGGCACACAATGTTTTCTCTCGTAACAAAATAGTAACTGAATCTACAGATACACCAGATATCAAAAAATACTTCTCTGAACTAGACAAACTTTTTACCACACAAACGAAAACATGGTGGGAGATAACTAGTTTAGAGAAGTACATATCTGAGAAACTTGTATCAAGGGGATTACGAGCATCAGTAACCCCTTCACACCTCATTACAGATGAAGAGTTCCATAAGGGTTGGTCAAAAATTCTTCTGGATTGCTCAGAAAGACTAATGAAATTTCTGATCGATTTTGAAACTAAAAAATTGGAAAAAACTAATGTAACAATCAAAGAATCACTCAGTTTAGCGCACACCTGGAAGGACCATACGGAATTTGAGAATCTAGATAAAAATCTGAAAATTAATATTGGGAAATTAAAGGCTGAAATCATTGAAAGAAAACAACGTAAATATTTACGTGATGTAAAAGACTTCGAAGAGGGAAAAATATTTAGAAAAAAACCCCGCTCTTCCCCCCCCCCCCCCCCGGCTAGAGGATACTCCAAACCAAGAGACTCCTCTACGGAATGGGAGAACAGTGACATAGAACAAGAAATAAATCATACCCCAGACACATATACTGATCACAGATTAAACTCAGCACCTCACGATTTTTTAGATCACAGTGGCCCCCAAAACGCAAATCGAGGAGGAAGAGAACACGGAGAGGGGGATCATCTAAACCAACTAAGAGATCGGGAACGTTGGGGTTACAGATCACAGAGCAGGGGGAGGGGAACAAGGAGGTTAAGGAGACATCGCAGATAATTCATTTATCAACCAAAATACTTACCCAAGCACATGTTGCAGTTTTGTCAAGGGGTTTGTCATACTGTCCTACTAACACTCTCGACAAATTCGAAAGTATAAAAGACCTGAACCTCTTCTCGAGAAAGTTACTTTTGCATAAATTTCATAGCAGACGTGAAAAAAGACTCAACCTAAATACCCCAATGGAAGGTTTTGATCATCTTGACCGGATGACTATCCGCCTACTAGGAGACCTATTGAAAGAAAGTGAGAAACCACTCGGTGAGGGACCATTTACTGATGTTAGAAACAAATCTAAATTTATACCAGCAATGGAAACATGTTCCAACATAGATATGTTTACGAGATTGGTTACCAATGATATTGAACATCTACATAAACATACACGAACCAATCATAATATCTCACCAATGGAGATAGATGCACTTAAAGACCTAGAATCAGATACAACCATAATAATTAAACCATCAGACAAAGGGGGAAATACGGTCATTATGAATAAAGATGATTATCTCCAGGAATGCGCTAAACTGCTAAGTGATAGGAAGTGCTATAAAATCTTAGCTACAGACCCTACAGAGAGTTTCAAAGACACTCTTAAAATAATTCTAAAAGAAGGACTTGAACAGAAGGTAATTACAAAAACAGAACATGATTTTATCTTTGTACCCCACCCGAGAATTGCCACTTTTTACCATCTCCCCAAGGTGCATAAGGGAATGTCACCGCCACCGGGTAGACCGATAGTATCGGGGATTGGCAATGTAACCTCTAATGCCAGTGTCTATTTGGACAAATTCCTAAGGTCGTTCGTAAGCTCTCTCCCCTCCCACCTCAAAGATACTAGAGACATCTTGTTAAAAATTGATGACGTTCAAATTGATGACGAAACTTATTTGGTCGGCCTGGATGTGGTGAATCTCTATACGAGTATACCACACAAAACAGGCCTTGAAGCAACATGGTTTTTTCTAAAATCTAGGAATACAGAAACCCAATTACACAATAATTTCATCATTAAATTACTGGATTTCCCACTTAGCAGTAATTTCTTCATATTCAGCGGAAAATACTATCATCAAATCCAGGGCACCGCAATGGGGACGACGTGTGCTCCCACCTATGCCAATTTATATCTAGGCTGGTGGGAGGAAACCGTGGTCTTCAGCGAGGCCCTGGAGTTATATGCGGACCACATTATTCTATGGGTCCACTATATCGATGATATTATGCTGTTGTGGAGGGGAACATCAGAGCTATTATATGAATTTGTGGGAAAACTGAATGACAACACGTGCAATTTGAAATTAACCATGCAAATGGACAGAAATAGGATTGATTTCTTGGACATTACTATTAAAAGAGGTAATGATGGATATCTAGAAACAACCATATTTTGTAAACCAACTGCTTCAAACAGTCTATTAAAAGCTGACAGCCACCACCCCGATCACCTAATACATAATATCCCAATTGGCCAATTCCTCCGACTTCGACGCAATTGTTCAACACAGTCTGATTTTGAATCAAAAGCGGAGGAAATGAGCAAACGCTTCTATGAAAGGGGCTATGGTAAAAGGGCGGTTAAAAGGGCATATCAAAGAGCACTACATACAAGCAGAGACACACTGTTGACTCCAATTAGAAGGAAAGCTATCCCTAAGGAAGTGATTCGCTATATAAGTACATATAACACACAATGGAACGACCTTAGACGAATCTTTAATAGACACTGGCATTTATTAACTGAGGACGAGGATTTAGCTGAGGTACTTAATAGATCTCCAACATTTACAAGCAGAAGATCTAGAAATATTAAAGATAGAATTGTTCAAAGTCATTATCAACCAGCACAGACAAGGACATGGCTGGATCAGAAACCGCAGGGGTCATACCCCTGTGGCCGTTGTAAAGCCTGTACGTTCATGCCCCAAACAAAAACATTCACAGAAACTGATAAACAAAATACATTTAGGATTAAAGATTGTATTAATTGTAACAGTAAAGGAATCATTTATTTAATCAAATGCCCTTGCGAGAAAATGTATGTGGGAAAGACTTACAGAGAACTTAAAGTACGTGTTCTAGAGCACCTTGGCTCAATACGTAATAATCAGGACACACCTGTCTCGAGACACGTTTAACGATATCCACAACGGAAACAGTAAAGTTTTACAGTTTGCAGGCATTGAACAAATACCCCTGGGACCTCGTAAGGGAGATTGGAACAAACATCTATTGCAGAAAGAATGCAAATGGATTTTCAAATTAAAAACACAGCGTCCTTTGGGGCTGAATGAAGGTTTTATTTTTTAACCTTTTATATAGCCTAGAATCAATCCCAATTGTACCTTTTTGATCATCCCGCTGATAGTGAGAACTAAATATTTTAAATCTTTAGTAGGGCTGTATTGACCTTAGAGGCAGCCCGCTAAGCTAGTTTCCAATCCTACACAATAACATGTACAGTGGCGACACACTTTATTCTCGCTCGGCTAGTCCCGCGAATTCGGGTATACTCGGGTGTATTGAGGTTTGTGATCGTTTTCTGCCAGAGTGTATAGCGTTATTTTCCCGGCAGGGATTGAAGCATTTTATTCCGGCTGGCTGCAATACAGCAATGCCGTGTAAAAACACATGAGGGCGCTTGCGAGCTGTTCTCTTTGAAGCCGTCCCCTATAATGAATTGTAATGCAGTATATATACTGTATATATATATACTGTATAACAACAGCCCTTATAACCCCTAACATACAGTACTGTACACATACAGTACTGTATATGCACATACATAAATGATACTATGGGCCGGCGGGGGCGAGATGTTTTTGCAGCAGAGAGAGATCCGCTGCTCTCTCTCTGCGCAAACATCGGCACATTAAAACTTATTTTAAATACATTTTTATTTATAGTGTAGATGTGCAGGGGGTCTCGGGAGCTGAACCGCACTGGTTTCAGGTCGGAGGACCCCCTGCTTCCCGAGATACAGACCCCTTTATGAGGTGCCGGAATCCCTCTGCGTTTAAAGGGCCCGATCACGTGATCGCGGCCTGTAAACCAAGCAGAGCAGAGGGATACCGGCACCCCCTAAAGGGGCCTGTATCTCGGGGAGCAGGGGGTCCCCGGACCTAAAACCACAGCGGTTCTGCTCCGGAGACCCTCTGCACATGTACAGTATCAATAAAACACATATATAAATAAACACTCGTTCTTTACCTTAGCGGCTATGCGCTATGGTAAAGAAGCAGCATTTCTGCATTTTTAATAATATTGTACAGTGAGCAGGGGGTTCCCTGAGCCAGAAATCTAAACTCAGGGGGCCCCCTGCTCCTGCTCAATATTATTAAAAATACAGAAATTCTGCTTCATTACCATAGCGGATAGCCGCTAAGGCAATGAATGGGTTAACCCACCGTGCCTGCTTTATTGTGGGTAGCGGGGGTGGGTGAAGGGGGTATTTGGCCCTT
>WSYH01017430.1:0-11943 GCA_036426205.1 Ascaphus truei | reverse complement strand
CTGAGATCAGATGCATTCTAAGGAACCCCAACCCTCTCTAATAGCGCGTCTGAGATCAGCTGCATTGTAAGGAACCCCAACCCTCTCTAATAGTGCGTCTGAGATCAGATGCATTGTAAGGAACCCCAACCCTCTCTAATAGCCCGTCTGAGATCAGATGCATTGTAAGGAACCCCAACCCTCTCTAATAGCGCGTCTGAGAACAGCTGCATTGTAAATTCTTGTGTATTTTGTAAAATTTTCAAAATGACCTGAAAATTGCAGGGAACCCTGTCAGAAAACACTTGTATACAAACTATACCAATTTTATTTTTATTTTTATAGCCCTGGCTGTGCCTGCTACCCACTTAGGCTTGTTTTATAGTTGGCACGCTCCCACATGCGCGGGTGTGCTAATGCTTATGCATCACAGTTGGTGTGTGTACAGGTCTGTGCTGTGAGCGACAGGTGGGCGTGGCTAGGATGTCACATACAACCACAACAAGCTCAACCTGCATCCAACACCTGAAACGTGACACCCTGCGTCCGTTCATCAACAACAAAATAGCGGAGGGGGAAATTAGCAGGTTATTTTCACTGCATTACTGACCGTTCTGGTAGGGAAAGGGTTACTGGGGAACCATAGTCAGAGAGCTTGATATGTGCCTGTAAGGCCAGGTCCCTGCTGGCTACTGCAGCGCCCACTGTGGCGGACGCTGCAGGGACAAGAGCCGCCCCACAATGGGGCCAGGCCCCCTGCGAGCGGGGGGCACTGCGCCGACAAACTCCTGCTCTCAAGAAAATTGAGAGCAGGAGTTGCGACGGAGCGCTGGGCCACGCCCCCCGGCGGTTCAGCCAATGAGGGCAAACCTGCCGGGTGATGTCACGCTTCCCCCTCCCCCCGTCTTTCCCCCTGCAGCGCTCTGCAGACCGGGGGACTCAGCTGCACACGCCGCCTGCTTCTCAGGCGCGCGTGCAGCGGGGCCGCAGCCCAAGGCTGAGTCCATAGAGACTGCAGCCGTGCGGAGGCGCGTGGAGGCTGAGGGAAAGCGGGTGCTTTCCCTGGACTGAGTGCGTGCGCCGTCCAGGGGCGTGTTTAAGGGCGGGCCAGTGATGTCACAGAGCTGGTTCGACCCTCATTTGGCGAACCGCTCACGTGACCGGCCCTCCGCTCCCCTCAGCACCAAAACTTAAATTGAGCTGTCTCCTCCGCCTCCGTACACCTGCGGAAGCATGCGGAAGCGCCCCCTAAAGCCGCCCTCATAAAGGGTGCCGGGGGTAAGTCCGCTGCCTCAGCGGCTAAGCGCTGACCATGCCCGCGGCCTAAGGCAGGTCTGTTAACCATATGCGTGTGATCCCAGCCAGGGGGGTATAACTGTCAGCAGAGGGAGAGAAAAGCATTTATGACAGACGTGTAGGAACCTTTTAAAGAGATCTGCTTAGACACTGCTCATCCCCGAAAGAGGCCCTGTGCCAGAGAGCAGGAAAGCCACAAATACTGGTGTGTACGATTTCACACAGGCCCCCCTCCCCCCTAAGCCTATTCACCCATCAGACGTCACAGCGATAGCCGCGCTGTGATTGGCTTGGCAGCATCACGTAGCGCGGCAGCAGTGCTAAAGTACACATTTTCATGTATTTGCTGTGATCAGGCGCGCGCTCGTCTCGACTCTCAACGTCAGCCTCCCACAGTCCATTGTAATTGACGCGCGCGCACGGTAGCGCACTCTATATTACAGGCCTTAGCCACAGCTAGAGGTGGGCAATAAAACTCAACAATGTATCAAATATTCGGCATGTTATTTTTTAGGAATTACTAAACAGAATACAATTTTTGGAACAGTTATATACAGATATCAGTGTTAATCTATGCTTCTTGTCAGTTATCCCTAAGGCCGCGATTATAGTGGCAGCGTGCGCCACCGGCGGAACTAAGTAATATACGCCAACGATGGTGCGCAAGCGTGATTAACCTCCTGGCGGACACTTAATATTTCAAATGCTTATATCTCCTGAACGAAGCATCATTTTTCAATTAAAAACAGCCTTGGAAAAGAGCAAGAAATGCAAATGATTGGTGAGGAGTGCAGGCTGCCGTTTTCAGGTTAGTAAATCTAGTCTGTATATGTTCAATGCAAAAAAAAAAGGTCAAAATAATTACACTCCTAATGATGGGAGCCTATATATCAATAGAGACACAAACCTATACACACCCTGTGGGACCTACTTACTAGTTTAAGTACAATTGCTGCAGTTTTATGGTGCACCAAGCACAATGTAAAGAAGATATACGTTGGGCAATTAAGGGATACACAAAATACGTTCATCTCTTTTAAACTCTAGTTTCAAAGACCTCACGTCAATTTTGAGTTAGCCGTTGTCACGTACGGCACACCTGTGAGCATGTGACAAGGGTTAATACACAGCTCACAAGCTGGCCCACTTCTCACCTTCGCAAAAGGTCGCTCAAATTAACAATATCTTCCCTTAATCCGTCGCCAAATACCATCGGTCATGAAGAGCACACAAGTGAGCACGTGACTTAGATATGCAACCAGGGTTAATACACATGGCTACTCTAGCCAACTCACCTTTCCCCCCAAAAAGGTACTTTCAATTAATTAATATTAACCACTTGCTCAATTGCAATCATATCTATACTCACCACCCGAGAAATCATGCAAAATTTGAAATAAATATATATCTGCCAGGGTTTCAGGTCCCTGTGTATTAAAGAAAAACCTATGCATTTTAACACAAAAATCTGTTGTAGTAAATGTGTCTGAAAATGTAAATACTTTCTCCAGAGCGTGCAACAGTTCATTCAGAGCCCATAGTATTAATATTAATATATATATATATATATATATATATATATATATATATATATTTCTTCAGATATTCGGTGATACCTTTTTTATTGGACTAACATTATGTCATAGGACAAGCTTTCGAGAGTTCTCTCCTCTCTTCTTCAGGTCAGCAATATGATATACAAGAGAATCTGGTATATATTACAACACCCACACACACACACACACACCCCACACACACACCCACACCCACACACACGCTGATATACCCGGCGTTGCCCGGGCGTGGGGAGGGAGGGAAGGGGAAAAATTGCAGGGGGAGGGAGGGCAGGGGGCAAGGGCACGGGGAGGAGGGCAGGGGGCAAAGGGCTGGGGGGGCAAGGGCAGGGGGGGCAAAGGGCAGGGTGAGTCAGGGACGCGTTAAGTAACCCATCCCCTGCGTTTACTCACCTTGCACACGGTCTGCGATCTCCTCTTCCTACCGGTACCGGCCGCCCTCCTCTTCCCATCCGGCTCCTCAGCGGAGAGGCTGAGACGGTCCGTGAGGAGGTGCTGTACCTTTCACGGGATAGGCGGAGACAGTCTGAGGAGCGCCCTCCCGGGGACGGGGAGCGGCCTATTTGAGGGAGAGCCCACAGTTGCTGCTCTGTGTGTGTGTGGGAGGGGGAGGGGGGCAAAGAGAGCCGTGGGGATGTGAGAGCGCCGTGTGTGAGTGTGTGAGTGTGTGTGACCTTTGGCCCGTCACTCAGCCTCAGGCCAATGACAAGTGTGCGGGGCGGGCGGGCGCCAAGGACCATCTCATTGGCCTGAGGCGGAGATGACAGGCCAAAGGTCCCATGTGATTGCACACTGACCACAGGGAGACACATACAGACAGACACATAGGACGCTTTTCAGAAATATATAGTAAGATATAGATATATATAATATATTAAGATATATGACATATATATATATATATAGATATAGATATATATAGATATATATATATATATACATACGACTATTAAGGTTATGATGGTAAAAAAGTGACTAAAACCCCCACAGTAAGCATAAGCAACTGTAATATTCCTGTATATTCATTTGCATGTCTTAGACAGGTTCTGCAACTCTGTCTTTCACCATTATCACCCAGCAAACAGCACTTCCACTGCAGCAAGGGATTCTGGGAATTACATGCAATGAGCACACAGTGCCACTTTTTATCTCATGCTCACATTACATAGCAAACCCTTAGTCAATGCATGCTGCTTTAAACAACAGCTTTTAAGCAAGGACTTGGAGAATGCAATCAGTTAACCCACTCACAGACATGTTTCATCAACCCTTGATGGGTCTCATCAGTGTGAGGTTGGCTTACTGACATTTGCTCAAAGTGATTAAAGTAGGTTACCAAGTTTATCAAGGTTTGAACATGTCTGTGAGTGGGTTAACTGACTTTGCATCTCCCAATTCCTTGCTTAAAAGCTGTGTTTAAAGCAGCATGCATTGACTAAGGGTTGCTCATGTAATGTGAGCATGATATAAAAAGTGCACTTGTGCTCATTTGCATGTAATTTCCCAGAATCCCTGCTGCAGTGGAAGTGCTGTGTGCTGGGTGATGATGGTGAAAGACAGAGTTGCAGACCTGTCAGAACATGCAAATGATATACAGGAATATTTACAGTGCTATCTATATATATATATATATTATATATATAATTATATATATATATCTATTATATATATATATATCTATATCCCCACTAGCTGAGAGACCCGGCGTTGCCCGTGAGTTAAATTTGCCCGCTAGGAAATGGTGGGGGGAGGGACAGTGGACAGGAGGGGGGAGGACGGGACAGTGGACGGAGGGGCGGGGACAGTGGACGGAGGGGACGGGGACAGAGGACAGGAGGGGGGGTAGTGACAGGAGGTGAGGGGGGGTAGTGGACAGGAGGTGGGGCAGTGGACAGGAGGGGGGCGGTAGACAGTGACAGGAGGGGGTGCGGGGGGACAGTGGAACAGGGGAGGGGGGGACAGTGGACAGGAGGGGGGGACAGTGACGGAGGTTGGGGGACAGTGGACAGCGAGGGGGGAGGGGGTACGTTGGACGAGGAGGGGGGGGACAGTGGGAGCAGGAGGGGGGGCACGTGGACAGGAGGGGGTGACAGTGGACAGGCTAGGGGGGGGGGGCACCACACACTGTTCCCACACACACACACACCACACACACAACCACACACACAGTGTCACACAGTGTCCACCACACCAGTGTCACACACACACCATGACACAACCACACGTCACCTCTCCTTCCGGCGCCGCCATGTTACTTATTCCGCGAGGGAGGAAGGGGGTCCTTCCGTGCGCCGCCATCTTAGTGCCGCGTGGCAGCGGCAGGCTGCCCTGCCCACTACCTGTCCCCGCGCCGGGGAGGAGGTGAGTGGAGGGAGGGAGTGGAGCGGAGGGAGGGATGAGTGGACGGGAGGGAGGTGAGTGGAGCGGGAGGAGGTGAGTGGAGCGGGAGGGAGGTGAGTGAGCGGGAGGGAGGTGTGGAGCTGAGGGAGGTATTGGAGCGGGAGGAGGTGAGTGAGCGGGAGGGAGGTGAGTGGAGCGGGAGGGAGGTGAGTGGAGCGGGAGGAGGTGAGTGGAGGCCGGAGAGGTGATGGAGCGGGAGGTGATGGAGCGGGAGGTAGTGGAGCGGGAGGTGAGTGGAGCGGGAGGTGAGTGGAGACGGTAGGGAGTGGGAGCGGTAGGTGAGTGGAGCGGGAGGTGAGTGGAGGGAGGGAGTGGAGGCGGAGGGAGTGGAGCGGAGGGAGTGTAGCGAGGGACCTCTTCTTCGGCCGCCGCCATGTTACTTAGTCCGCGAGGGAGGAAGGGGGTCCTTCGTCCGCCGTAATCTTGGTGCCGCGTGGCACGGCACTGCTGCCTGCCCACTGCCTGTCCCCGGTGGGGCGCTTTTGTGTAGGCGTGAGTTAGTGGGCGGGGAGTGAGCCGGGAGGAGGTAGTGGAGCGGGAGGTGAGTGGAGTGGGAGGGAGTGGAGGCGGGAGGGAGTGAGTGGAGAGGGAGGTGAGTGGAGGCGGGAGGGAGGTGAGTGGAGCGGGAGGGAGGTGGAGGAGGTGAGTGGAGAGGGAGTGCAGCGGGAGGGAGGTGAGTGGAGCGGGAGGGAGGTGAGTGGAGCGGGAGGGAGTGGAGCGGGAGGGAGGTGAGTGGAGCGGAGGCGAGTGGAGCACCGGGGAGGGGGGGAGGTGAGTGTGATGGGGGGGAGAGAGGACAGAGAAGAGATGTGTGTTGTGTGTTTTTGTTTTGGACCTTGGGCCTCGTCACTCCACCTCAGGCCTGAGAGTGTGGGGGGCGGGCCAAGGGGGTGGTGTGAGTGTGTGAGGCCAACGAGAAGTGTGCGGGGGCGGGCGGGCCAAGGGACCAATGAGATTGCCGCTAGGGACAGGGAACACAGTGAAACATACATACATACAATGCTTTCAGAAATATATAGTAGATGAGACCCATCAAGGTCGAAACAGCTGTCTGTGGGTGGTTTTCTGGGTATGCACCTTAACCCTGGCTGTGCTCAAAGCTGTGACCATGCAGCAAGCTTAAGCCTATAGGGAACCATGTTAAAAATGGTTTTTGACAATTGACGACCTTCCTGCCCCGGCGGCCAGACTCGCGGCAGCAATAAAAGGCGGGGTTGCAGACCTGCCTAAGACATGCAGATGAGCATACAGTTGTATTTGAATATTTGCTTTCCTGTGGAGGGTTTTTGTCACTTTTTACTCACCATAACTTAACTCAGTATTATGGTATATCTATATATATATATATATATATATATATATATAGTGCTCGACAAATCCGGTCGCCCGCTCGCATCAGGAGCGATTGGATTTGGCCCTGTGGCGACCTGTAATGGCCGCCCCTGCAACGCATGCGGTTCTCCTTCAATTTTCCCCTGCTCAAGCCGAGAAAAAAAAATCCCCTTCTCTGTTTGGCCTGACGCGAGTTGGCCCACTGCCAAGACTTTTTTTTATTTGGGGGGGTAGGAGGTTGCTCTATAAGAGCAGGAGCAGTGATGTCCGCCATCTTTTCCAGGGCTGGTTATACGAGGAAGTAAGTACTCCCCCTGCCTCATGCATTACCATCTCCACAGCCCGCCCCCCTCCCACCCTTGTGTCCAACGGATGCTGTGTCTGTGTGTGTGTGCTGTGCTGGGTCTGTGTGACATGCTGGGTGTGTGTGTGCTATGCTGGGTCTGTGTGTGGTGCGCCTGGGCTGGCTGGTTTGCTCTATATGAGCAGGAGCAGTGACGTCCTCAATCCTTTTCAGGGCTGTTTATAGAGGAAGTAAGTACTCCCCCTGTCTCATGCATTACCATCTCCACAGCCCACACCCCTCCTCCTTGTGTCCAACGGATCCTGTGTCTGTGTGTGTGTGTGTGTGTGTGTGTGACATGCTGGGTGTTTGTGTGACATGCTGCGTGTGTGTGACATGCTGGGTGTGGGTGTGTGTGATATGGTGATGGTGTGTGTGAGAGAGTGTCTGTGTGTGTGCGCGCGCATGGGAGTGTGTGTGTATGTATGAGAGAGAGAGAGAGAGAGAGTGTGAGTGTGCACATGTGTGCGTGTGTGTGTAGGTGTAGGATACCAGAAGTGTCACCCAATCACCCAATCATGTCACCTCGTCAGTCACGATAATAGAGAGGAATGCTGCACACCTCAAAAAAGAAAAATGATACAATTACCGGTGCTCCAATGTTAGAACGAAAGCCTGCAGTCAGTCCTGGGTACATGGAAGAAGGAACAGAGGGCACAAAGGATTTTGCAAGTTCAAACTCATTTATTGAGCCAACACAACGTTTCGACCGTGAAGGTCTTTCTCAAGTGACAATGGCATAAACAAAATCTATTCTAACATCATATAAATAGTGCCCCAAATCCCCACAATGCAACCTGTTCAATCAGTGTAGAAGAAGTCCATGTGCTTAATCAGCCCCTTGAATCAATGTCCAGTGTGTAAACTTGAATAGGTGATCCCCTGCAGTTGTAAGTCCTCCTGTGGATATCGTGATGTTCATGTCCTCCCACTTCCTGGTTATTTGGTATCCATCTTTGTGACGTCATCATTCCGGATCCTCAATGGCTGGAACGCAACGTCCTCATGCGTTTCAAGTGCGCACATGCGCAGTAGATATACGCTCGATCTCCTTCATCTCCTTCCAATATGAGACGCGTGAAGTGCTGACAGCATATGAATCGTTGCACAAGCGTCAGTCTTTAATCATTCTGTGTCCTCAGTAGTTAGAACGCAAGATCCTCATGCGTTTAAAGCGCGCACATGCGCAGTAGATATCCGCTCGATCTCCTTCAAATTGAGATGGCTAAAATGCAGACTGTATATCAGTCATTGCACTAAGGTTAATCCGTCAAACTGTAGTCCTGTGTCAAGGATTGGACTTCGGCTGAAGTGGATCCCAGTGGCAGGAACAGCAGGGAGCAAAGTAGGGGTCACAAGCAGAGATCAGAGGCAGGCGGCAGGTAGCGAAATCAGGAAACAAGCAGGGGTCCGAGGCAGGCGGCAGGTAGCGAAATCAGGAAACAAGCAGAGGTCGGCAACGAGGAAACTGGAACAGGATGATAGCAATAGCTAGCACAGCAGTAAACACAAGAACCTTGCAGAAGCTAAGGAACCAGTATTAACAGGCAAGGAGGAACAGGAAAGGGAGGTTTATACAGGCAGGCTGAGAGGTGGAGCACAGGTGCAGAGGTGTCAGGTATCAGGGTCTGGAATGTTCCTTAGTTTAGCAGCAGCAATCCCGGTGGACAAGTTTAGGTACTGCAGGCTAGAACAAGACATTGAGAGTGGCAGCAGTCCCGGTGGCCAAGCATGGGTACAGCAGGCTAGAGAATATGACATTACTCCCCCCTCCCAAGAGCGTTCTCCGGACGATCCTTGCTAGGCTTGTCTGGATATCGTCGGTGGAAAGTTTTGACTAGTCGCGGAGCATGTACAGTACAAAATCTTTGGGTTCCCAAGACCTCTCCTCTGGGCCATAACCCCCCCAGTGAACCAGGTACTGTAGTTTCCCTCGGTGTAACCTGGAATCCAAAATTCTTTCCACAATGAATTCCTCTTCGTTATCCATGAGGACGAGTTCAGGGGGAGGAAGTCTCCGTCCAGGAAACGGGTTCTCACGGAAAGATTTCAGCAGAGAAGTGTGAAACACAGGGTGTATTTTGATGGTCTCAGGAAGCTCTAATCTGAAGGACACTGGATTTATTAGTGCTGAGATGCGAAATGGCCCGATGTATTTTTGGCCCAATTTAATGGTTGGAACCGTTAGACGTAGATTTTTTGTAGAAAGCCAGACTTTATCCCCGACTTGAAATTCTGGGGAGGGTCTGCGGTGTTGGTTTGCTGCTCTTTTGTACTTTACTTGAGTCTCACGAAGTGTCTCTTTGAGGGTCTCCTGGATGTCTCGCAGAGTCTCCAGTTTCTCTGTAACTGCCGGAATGGGGCCCGAAGATGGAAAACGAGGAATAAAGGTTGGATGAAATCAATAATTTGAGAAAAAGGGGCTCTTCTGAGTCGATGAATGATGTGAGTTGTTGTATGAAAACTCAGCTAATGGTAGGAAATCAATCCAGTCATCCTGAAGATGACAAACAAAACATCGTAAGTATTGTTCCAAAGTCTGATTGGTCTTTTCTGTCTGACCATTGGATTGTGGATGATAGCCAGACGATAAATTTAAACGAATTCCTAGAGAGGAACAGAAGGTCCTCCAAAATTTTGAAGTGAATTGTACCCCTCTATCGGATATGATCTCATCAGGAGCCCCGTGAAGCCGAAACACCTCTTTCACAATCAACTTGGCTGTCTGGTCTGCAGAAGGAAGATTCTGTGCTGCAATGAAGTGAGCCATCTCTGTAAGTCGATCCACCACTACCAGGATGGTATTATGTTCATTTGATCGTGGCAGGTCAACAATAAAATCCATTGATATAGACCCCCAAGGACGAATTGGAACCGGAAGAGGCTGCAGTAAACCCACAGGTGATGCTCGAGGAGAGGACATAGTCTTTAACATCTTGTGCTAATTTAGGCCACCAAAAAGAACGAGACAACAGTTCCTGTGTCTTGAGGACACCTGGGTGACCAGCGGGTCGGGAGTCGTGCATTAATTGGAGCACCTCTAATCTTACCTCCTTATGGACGAACAGACGATCCTTACAGTTCCAGAGACCATCACATAGAAATAGTTCTGCTTCCGGCGGAGGGTTTTTAAGAAAAGTGTCATTTGAGTAGGCTCCCTTTATTCGTGTGAGGAGATCGGCAGAGAATGTGACGCCCAAAAAATTTCTTTTTGGAAGAATAGTTTCTTCTTGCTCTTTGTCTGAACTAGGATTAGGAAAGGGCCGTGACAAGGCGCCGGCTTTCCCATTCTTGGAGCCAGGGCGGTATGAGATGTGGAACTGAAATCTTGCAAAGAAGAGAGCCCATCTGGCTTGTCGCGCAGTCTCTTTGCGGATCGAATGAATTCTAAGTTCCTATGATCCGTAAAGACCGTAATTGGATGATTGGCCCCCTCCAGTAGATGTCTCCACTCAGAGAATGCAGCTTTTATAGCCAAGAGTTCTTTGTTTCCAATGTCATAATTTCGTTCAGCTGTTGACATTTGGTATGAATAAAAGGCACATGGATGAAGGAGCATCTTGGGTCCAATTCTTTGTGACAGAATGGCACCAACAGCGGAGTCGGATGCATCCACTTCCAAGATGAATGGTAATTCTGGATTTGGATGGATGAGGATAGGGGCAGATGTGAAGAGTGACTTCAATTGTTTGAATGCCGCATCCGCTTTAGGAGACCATTTGAAGGGGAATTATTTCCGTGTGAGTTGGGTGATTGGAGCAATAATGCCAGAGAAATTTTTAATAAAACGTCTATAGAAATTGGCAAAACCCACAAATCTCTGAATGTCCTTTTCATTTCGAGGGATTGGCCATTCCAACACGGCTTGAATCTTGCCTGGGTCCATACTCAAACCCTCGGGAGAGATGATGTAACCGAGAAATTGCATGTTGGTCTTTTCAAATTCGCATTTTTCTAACTTGATGTACAATTTGTACTTACGGAGACGCTCAAGGACAATTCGGACATGTCTCTGAACACTGATGAGACCCATCAAGGTCGAAACAGCTGTCTGTGGGTGGTTTTCTGGGTATGCACCTTAACCCTGGCTGTGCTCAAAGCTGTGACCATGCAGCAAGCTTAAGCCTATAGGGAACCATGTTAAAAATGGTTTTTGAGGCAAAAAGTGGCACTGTGTGCTCATTTGCATGTCATTTCCCAGAATCCCTTGCTGCAGTGGAAGTGCTGTATGCTGGGTGATAATGGGGAAAGGCGGGGTTGCAGACCTGCCTAAGACATGCAGATGAGCATACAGTTGTATTTGCATATATATATATATATACTATATCTTAGATTACAGAAAAATTATAGTAAATGCAGGAAAACTTCTTAAAATAACAGGATAAAACATAAAACAGAAATCCCTATATATTAAATTTTTGCCTCAATATATAGAAAACATACTCTTGACTTCCTTTCTCCAATACATAGACACACGCGAGTCGTATCAATAAATTCAGGTGATTATGACTGACGTAACGAGACTACGTATGAATGTTTTGCCCCTAAATTTGAGCAACAAATGTATATCCGTCCCTTGTTACCTGCTAGACCTCACGTGTCTGGCCTCATTGCATTCGTCTCCTTGCCACGATGGCAAATATAGAAACTTTATACTTCACAATAGCTGTGAAGTCCATGATTCCATATCTCATATCTTTTGGATGGTATGGGATAGTCACGCCCCCTGGCACTCCATAAAACCCTTCCAGGAATGATTTGAACGTACCTTTAAACCGTGTCCTGTTTATGTTGCTGTCGGGAGAACCATAATTTACTCCCATCTCTGGCAAAACATATGTTCTTATCAAAGTCAAACTGTAGCTACATTAACCCCTGAAGCACCAGATTGAAATACATAATATCTCATGATATTACCATGATAGCCGTTCTTGTTTTTAAATGGCCGACTTTTCATGTTACATCGGAACGTGATGTGATAATGTTAGAAACAGGTGTTTCATATATTTTACCCGGGTC
>WSYH01017429.1:0-11945 GCA_036426205.1 Ascaphus truei | reverse complement strand
TACACCCTGACACTGTCACACATATACACCCTGACACTGTCACACATTTACACCCTGACACTGTCACACATATACACCCTGACACTGTCACACAAATACACCAACACTGTCACACATATACACCCTGACACAGTAACACATATATACCCTGACACAGTCACACATATATACCCTGACACAGTCACACATATATACCCTGACACAGCCACACATATATACCTTGACAGTCACACATATACACCCTGACACTGTCACACATGTACACCCTGACACTGTCACACATGTACACCCTGACACTGTCACACATATATACCCTGACACTGTCACACATATATACCCTGACACAGTCACACATATACACCCTGACACAGTCACACATATATACCCTGACACAGTCACACATCTGTATATACCCGCCGACACAGTCACACATATACACCCGGACACTGTCACACATGTCCAAACCCTGACACTGTCACACATATATACCCTGACACTCACACATATACACCCTGACACTGTCACACATATATACCCTGACACTGTCACATATATACCTGACACGTCCCATATACACCCTGACACAGTCACACTATATACCCTGACACAGTCACAACATACTTTATACCTACACCCCACACAGTCCACACATATACACCCTGACACTGTCCACACATATATACCCTGACACTGTCACAGATATATAACCTGACACCCGTCACAATATATACCTGACACTGTCACACATATACACATGACACTGTCACACATATACAACCCTGACACTGTCACACATTCACCTGACACTGTCACACATATGCACCCTGACACTGTCACACATATACACCCTGACACTGTCACACATATACACCAATACTGTCAACCACACATATACACCCCTGACACAGTCAACACATACAGTATATACCCTACACAGTCACACATATATACCCTGACCATCAGTCCAATACACTGACAGTCACCTATATACTACAGTCACATTACACCGCCTGACTGTCACACATGTACCACCCTGACACTGTCACACATGTACACCCCTGACACTGTCACACATCTATACCCTGACACTGTCACACATATACCCCTGACACTGTCACACATATATACCCTGACACCGTCACACAAACATAATACCGGACACAGTCCACAAGATACCCTGACACAGTCACAACAATATGTATATCCCCACCACAGTCACACATATACACCCTGACACTGTCACACATTACACCCGACACTGTCACTAATACCCTGACACTGTCACACATATCACCCTGACCTGTCACACCTATATACCCTGACACTGTCACCCAATATAACCACATCCACACTCTACATACTACACCCTGACACAGTCCACATATATACCCTGACACAGTCACACATACTGTAATATACACCCGACACAGTCCACATATACACCCACACTGTCCACACATATCTACAACCTGACAACTGTCACAGATAATAACCTGACACCGTCACAAATATATACCCTGACACTGTCACACATTACACCATGACACTGTCCCACATATATACTCTGACACTGTCATACATATATACCCTGACACCTACGACACCGACAATACACCTATGACACTGTCACACATAACAACTTCATACAGTCACACATACACAACCTGATACAGTTACACATATACACCACTACATACATACACACACTTTCAATATACATCAGGCCCTGCAAATATATACACACCAGCAGATAACACATACACCATGACACAGTCAAAAATATACAACCGACAGTCCAACAATATAGTACCCAGCAACCGTCACCCATATACACCCAAGACAATCACACAAATACATACACCTGACACAGGCACACATATTCACACGTATTCACACATACACTATGACACATTTCACATATACACCACGCCATTACAAATATATACACCACAACAGAATACCATAATTCACATGACACAGTTACAAATAAACACCATGAGACAGTCACAAATATATACCCAGACAGTCACAAAATATACACCATGACACAGTCATGAATATACACACCGACACAGTCATACATATACACCACCCCGAAACAGTCACACATATACACCCTGACAAAGTCACATTATTTGCCAGATTACACCTGACTTTTCCACACATATACACCCGACACAGTCACACTGTCTCCATCCGGCTCCTCCCTACTCACCGACACCACAGTGAACACGGTGTTCACCACACACCAGCCCCGATTGTTGCATATACTGGCTGTTGAAACTCTGGCCCCTCAAAATATACTCGTAGAGTAATAAAAAATCTGCAGAGAGAGGTGTGAGAGAGGGAGGAAAAGGAATACAAGAGGTAGGGAGAGGAAGAGAATGGTGAAGCAGCACACTAGTAGATCCACATTCTAGTAGCTGTGCTGGTACTGGAGATGTGTAGTTTTTATCATAGGTTCTAATCCTTAAATGGACCAACATGAGAACTCTTCAAAAGTAAATATGGAAATAAGACAGGTGACATTTTGAAGCTTTGTACACATGAGGAAGAGACCTGTGAGGCGTTTAGAGCTCTATACACTATAATTCCATCTATGGCCCAGATCCACAGAGGTCCGATAATCAGGGCTCCCAATGGTCCAGTATCAAAATTGATAACGGATGTTAGTCTCCCTGAGCTTAACGGAGAACCACAAAGCGGAATATAACAAAAACAACATTTTGTTTGATTTTTTTTATGTATGTATATACAAATATGTAACGCAAGAAAACAAAAAAAATGTAGTTTCTCCTCTTAATTAATATGAAGTGGGTGTGATTAATAAAACGGGAAACAAAGATAAATTGAAGTTGTGGTGAGTTATCACTTAAATATCATTAGGTGGAAAAGCAACATGTGAAGGCTTGAAAACAAACACAAATAGCAATATATAAAAGTAGTGCAAGTATTTCAATAGTTAAATGTGATCAGGTCCCCCCGCCATCAATATAAGATATAATATACTAAACTAAGTGGATATTTGTTGTGGAAACGTAGCAGCTTCAAATGAACAAGGTTTCCAATTCAATTGAGAAAAAAAATAAAGCGCATTCTCCAACAAATATACCATCAATGTATTTAAAAGGGTGGTAGCTAATAACAGATAGGTACACTCAAATGGTTAGTTCATATGAAACTTGATAGTTGTGTATAGAAACACACTTGAACCCACTGCATGAAGCTGAAGTGCGGATATTGTGAGGATATTGTCCTGTGAATTCTTTTCACAATTAGCATGATATCTTGGGTTGGAGGAGATGGCAAGAGGTGTTAGCCCCTCTATTAACCCGTCGAAGACGGGGATCAATCTCCTAATACTTGTGAGCGCTAAATATGTCACTACTCAATGGACATTACCTGCATCGCATCCAGCGTTTGTCTGGTAAGGATTAGCTGTCACTAATTCCAAGCGATATCCTCTTGACTCCTGTATATAGAGCTCATGTGCGTATCCATGTTAAACGTCCTGCACAGTTGATATTGAAACAACTGACAGTAGAGGCTGAGGTTGTGAGCTCAAAGGGCGTCCGTGCTCTGTCTCTCACTCGCTGGTATTCGTCGGCCTCTCTGCTCTCAGCTCAGTGATAGTGCATGCATGCACCGCTGTGAAGATGGATCCAAAAAGAGGGTCTCTGCAGTGAAGCTGGGTATGAGGTTTGGCAAAATCCTTTCCGGTTTTCATATTCTGGTTCAGGATTTTGCTCTTGCCTCGCCCTCGTGATGGGTCGTCCATTTTTGCTCCTGGCAACTTCCTTTAAAAAAGACAGCTCTGTTACAGGAAGTTGCCAAGCAAGTTCAGTTTGTGCGAGTACATGCAACACGCTTACCTATTGTCTTCCTCTCGTTACCAGACCCGGCTCACATACCTCGAACTACCTTGTCTTCAGCCTGCCTCGACCTCTGCATCCACACCGACTACGCAATCGAATCCTGCGGGGCCCGTCCTGCTTGAGAAGAGCATTGTTACATTTTGCTCGGCCCAAACATGGACCCCGCTGAGGACGACGACGCCTCCCCTACACGATCAACAACTGGCACAGATGTGTGAAGGCGGTGCAGACTTACACATTGGCACCCATCAGCCGACTTGAAGTGCCGGTGTGGTTCCAATACCCTTCCGTTATCTCCAGCAACCAGAGAACCTCGGATCCTGACTCCTCTACTATATGGTGGGGACCCTATTGCATGCAGGGGATTCCTTAACAATGCTCTATCCAATTTGAATTACAACCGTCCATGTTCACCACACCACGAGCCCAGGTGCCTACATTGTTCTCTTTCTCACTGACGAGGCACGTGCCTGGGTCTCTCCACTCTTGGGAGAAGGATTCCCCTGATCAGTGATTCCGCTGCCTTCATCCGTGCCTTGAAGTTGGTGTTTTATCGTGAAGGTGAAAGAAAAACGGCGCTAACTCTATTAGTGTACACTAATAATATACATGAATATTTAACCAATCAATTAATTGTTAAACAGTGATATTGTGTTCAAATAACCGTGATATTGAAAAGGTTCAAACACCCCTGCTCAAACCCAGCTTGTGGGGGACTGGTTTCGCTAGTCCCACAATCGTCACTCTCCAGTTGTAATCCAGAAATTTTCTGAGAAAAAAAGCCAAGAAAGAACGCAGAAATATTATCACTTGAATTTTATGTCTGCACTTAGATGTTTTTCTTGTTTTATGTTCTTTTCCCTTCATGCTCCCCTGGATTACAACTGGAGATTGAAGTTGGTGTTTGACACTCCAGGATGAGTATCTTCAGCTTCACTCCTGCTGATTCGACAGTATACCACGGCATAGACCATAAGCATAGTTATCACACCCCTCACGGCTGAGACCGGCTGGAATAATGAAGCTCAAATCGCCGCCTTTTGCAGGGACTATCGGAGCACTTGGATGCACTTGGAGCACTAGGATGAGCAGATTGGCCGGGACCTCCAAGGCAATCCCTCCTTGAGGGTTAATTTTCTCTTGGCGTACGGATCAATTTCAGAATGCAGGAACACCATGTCCGAGAGTGCCGGCTGTTAGGACCCAACTACTCGGTTGGCCCCAAACTTCGTTTCTCGTCCCCTTCCAGATGACGAGCCTATGCGCCTGGGACTACCTGACTGTTAGAACAGGAGAGAAGTAGAGGCGTACTTGGGCTTGTGCTGTATTGTGGATCCCAGGACCACCGGATCCGTGACTGGCCGATCATTGCAGGGCCGGGAAAACGCTGTGTCCAGTGAAGTTGGAAGAGGATTCGCTGGAACATGGGCTACCATCCTTCCTCACTCAGTGCCTTCTTCTGCTGGTTCCCTCTCATGGAGTTCGGCCTCAGTCCTCTACTCAGGCCTTCATGGATTCCGGAGCATGGGTAACTTTCGCTTTTCGTTCGCCAAACAGCACGCAATCCCCTTCGCTCTTTGGAGATTCCTTTGAGATTGCGGCGATAGACGGAAGACCTTAGGACCCAGCACCATCACCCAGGAGTCACTTCCCACCTGGAGTGAAATCGGAGTTCTACATAAGGAGCTACTCCCTTTCATGGTAATCACATGCACATTCAGCACCTATAGGTGTTAGGTCTCCTTGGTTGCTGGACAGAGTAAAAACCCCACTTTCTACAGTTGACTATTTAACGGGGCAAGTGATCACAGTAAGATATGCAGGCTGTATAAGGTCCACATAAATATATATAACAGATGATATATTTATCACTGGGTTCTGAACTGAAAACGAGTCTTATATATAATAAAGTATATTTATTCCTTTGGATAGGTGAACACACGAATAATACAGTAACAGACAGAAGTACACATTACTTAGGGGTTGGGGAATGAGAATATGATGTAGCATTTCCTCAGCAATCAGGTAATCATTCAGGTGATATCAGGTAACCATCTCAGCAACGAAGACAAAGGATATAGGGTGGACAGCAGTTTATAAACCTTTTGTCCCTCTATCCTTAACATTAAGTATCGGTGATTGGGTTTTCAATTACCTCCAGCCAATCTTTATGTGGGAACACATTGTAATACACTCCCCCCTGCTAGCTGGCACAGGCGCATAGAACTCTGGGGTCCTATTCTGTAGCCCCACATATGCAAATGGTATGCCAGCCAGTCTACCACTTTAGATCTCTGGCCGGAAAACCTTGTTGGAAGGTGTTTAAATGGGACACTTATAAAACTGTCTCTGCTTTGAGCCTTCTCCGCCCTCAAATAAACAGGAGGGTACAAAACCCTTTGAACAATACTTAAGTCCTAGACATTGGGTGTCGCCTCTAGGGCCATCTGCTATCTGGTATGCAAAGAATTTCCTCTGGTTCTATCCATACCTTGGATACAGTACTAAACATAAAACTATAAACGTATTAAATATCCAGTTCCGCTGGGTCCAGCAGGTCCAACTTCCCAGTTCTCATGTCGGAACTGGGACAACCGTATGGTCCAAAAAGCAACGTGCTATGACCTTCGGAACCGAGTTACACAAATGCACCTTAAATCATTTTCCATTTTAATACAAAAATCTCTCCGCTACAAGAAATCACGGTTTTTCACACTAAATCCCCATTGAAAACACGGGCTTCGCCGCCATAGACTTTCAATGGCAAACCGCCGCCGTTGGCGGCTATGGGAATCCCCGCCATAGACTTTCAACGGGGCAATGCCGCCGTTGAAGTCAATGGGAGTTTTCCGCCATAGCCGGTCAATGGGGTTTGGCCGCCATTGGAGTCTTTGGGAAAAATCCCGACTTTCAAGGGGTCCATCTCGGCGTGTTTGGTCTCAGAGGGTAAAGATGGTTCGCAGCGATGCCGGAGCAGTGGCTACAGATACCCCAAAACCCTGACTCTCTGGACCCTCCGGAACCGGAGCTATGGAATACCAACATTCAGCTTTTCACACTTAGCCGTTTTCCTGAGCCGGTTCGGCCGCCGCCATTGGAACCTATGGCGCGCCCGCTCTTATGGGTTCGACCCCTTGTCGGGGTCCCAGGATACGGGGACCTGTCGTGGTCGAGTGGGGGGAAGTCTAGGAAATAGCGGACAGAGAAATATGGAATTACCCAGTATACGAGGCTGCTAACAGGTAGTGCACACACTTTATGGCAAATCTTGATTGAAGAGAGACCCAGCAATGATTAATGAAACAATAAGCCTCCGTATTGAAAACAGGGAGTTGGGTATAGTAAGCCGGGATAGAGGTACAGGGGGGACACCTCCTAAGGGGCGCCCCCAAGTAAATCACAGCCCGGCACTAACCGCCTCAATAATCTCCCTAAATACCACGTGGAGTTAGGAGTACTCACAGAAAAAGCCGTCCCTGTTGGTGCAGGGAATTCCCCTGCAAGCGGCTTCCTCCTCTTGGTGTAGCTGGCTCAGCGTGCTCCTCCGGAAAATGATGACACAGGAAAGAAGGGGTAAGAATGGTCCGTGGTTCACAGCAACTTCAGCAGCCAACGCATGGATGTCTAAAAAAACTTTATTGATCGCTAGCAGCAAACATCAGGCAACCACTCTAACATGTTTCGTCCATGCTATGGACTTTTGAAAAGCTCCATAGCCTGGACGAAACAGTTAGAGTGGTTGCCTGATGTTTGCTGCTAGCGATCAATAAGTTTTTTTAGACATCCATGCGTTGGCTGTCTGAAGTTGCTGTGAACCACGACCATCTTACCCCCTTCTTCCAGGAACTAGGGACAGAAAGAATTTTTATCTAGGGGCCCTAAGAACTGTTTTTCCCACGCCACTTGTGCGTTGAACTTGACTTGTAAGTGATCAAAGCTCTTCTATTGAAAATGTTATCGCTTTGCGGTGTAAGCGATTTGCGACGGCAGCCAACTTGTTCCTGGAAAAGCTTTCGAGGGTTTCCCATTGAAGTCAATGAGCCCATAGACTTTCAATGGGAAACCGCCGCTCTCCCTCTCGGACGCCATCTGTGGTCTTCTCAGGAACCGGACTCCACAGCAAGATTCACCATCAAAGCATTGAGCCCTAATGGCGGCCTAATGGGAACCTGCAAATGGTGCCTAAAAGGCGCGGAAAATCTACACAAAGGGCTATAATCACTATACATATTAACCCCTTGTGCTCCCGGATGGATCCCAGTGTGTGTGGGGCTGCCAGACCAGTTGTACAATAAAACAGGGGAAAACAGGGGAAACACATGTACATGTCATTACAGGGGTTAAATCACCGTCTCGAGTCTTAACCCAGTTTAACCCTTTGACTCCCGGGTGAGGTCAGGGATGGACCAAATGGGGTGTAACCCATCTTTAATCCCGGCCACCCCCTTCTCCCCTACACTCCCCTTCTTAATGGGTGACCTGTGGCCACTGGCCCTAACGGGGAGTGGGGCACTGCTGGCACCATTATGAATTCAGATCTCAGAGGGATGTCCATGGCGTGAAAGTCCGTCAGCATTGCTGTTTTCAACTGCCCTTTCTTGTGTTGAATGGTAAATTCAAATTCTTGCATAGCCAAGTCCATCTCAGTAACTTGGCATTCTCCCCTGATACCCTCTGTAGCCAACTCAGGGGATTTGTGGTTCTTTGGACGGACCGTGAAAGCCCTCCCATATACGTATGGTTGAAGCTTTTTGAGTGCCCACACAATGGCCAAGCACTCCTTCTCAATGGTGGCATAAGCACTTCCCTGGGGAGCAGTTTGCGACTTAGATACACCACAGGGTGCTTTTTGCCGTCGTCACCCCACCTGGCTTAACACAGCCCCCACACCAACGTCTGAGCATCAGTTTGTATAAGAAAATGCATGGTATAGTCTGGGCAGCCAGGAATAGGGGTCTCCCAGCAAGCGCAGTTTTTCAGGGACACTGGAAAGCAGTTTTCCAACAGGGCGAGACCAGGTAATAAGGCACAGGCAGTTGCTTCTTGGTCGATCAGCAGGGTTTACCAGGGCGCTGTACTGGTGGGACAAATTTCCTATAGTACCCGCTGCGATGCCCAAAAATGCCATGACCTGTTTCTTGTTTTTGGAACAGGGCCACTCAACTGGCTTCTACCTTGGCTGGCTCTAGGCTTGAGCATGCCCCCCCCACCCTGTGCCATAAGACGGACTTCTGCCATCCCTACCATACAAATTAGTGGGTTTTTAAGCTTAAGCCAGCCTCCGATCCTACCCAGCACCGCAGACACATGTCATCGTGGATTCCGGAATTACAAAGACAGCAATTTCACTAAGTAAGCCCTGGCCTAGCTCTGCATCCCTTCCAGTAACCTATTGACAGGCGTTGAAAGGTAGCGGGCATTCTTCATCCAAAATGGATCATCACCCAGAACTCTAGAGGCCACTTGGAGTGAGTGAATGCTGACTTCTCCCTAGCCTCCAGGGGTCAGGGGGATTTGCCAATAGCCTTTGCTCAAATCCATGGTGGTCATATACTTTGCCCCCCGAGTCATCTAGTAACTCATCCATGCGGGCATGGGGTAACATCACGTCCCAGCGTTGAGCAACCGGTAGTCCACACAAAAACCTGGTGGTTTGTCCTTATCTGAGCACTAGGACTACTGGACTTGCCCAGTGCTCTGGACGAGGTAATTCCCCTAGGGTCAGCATCTCCTCAATCTCTCTCTCCATACTGGTCTTGACCTATGCTGACCATCTATAAGCGTCTGCTTATGCAGAGGCTGCAGGTCCCCTGTGTGTACTGGGTGTTTGGTGAGATGTCGTGGTCCCTGCATGTCATGAAGAGGGCGCTCAAGTATACTGAGCTAGCATGTCCCTGGCTTCTCTCCCTTCTGCCTAGCACTCAACTGTGCCTCTTATCTTTACCCTGCTCTACAGTGTTTCCTTGCTTGCCCTCCCCTAGGATCAGGCGAAGCAATTGCCTCGCCGGAATCCCCCCCAGCCGTGGGCTACAATGGCCAGCACTGCTCCCATACTCGGTGTTTCCTGTACTTCTTTCAACAAAGTTGATGGTGGTATGTCTTGTGCCTCCTTCAGGCGCTACCTGTAAACAACATAGTTGCACTCATTCACCTTTCGAAATAACACGAGACGGTCCCGACCAGGCAGCCATCAGCTTGTTCTCCCGAGTGGGTTTGAGAACAAGTACTACCTGCTGTTCCTGGGCATGAATTCCTGCTACGGCGGCCTGGTCATAACCATTGCTTTGCTGGTCTATAGCAGCCTGAGGTGGTTCCATGGGCCACCCCATGAGCATCTCTAACCGGTCTCTGAGATCTCACACAATACGGATCACTGAAGCATCAGTAGCGGGTAGTCTCCCCTTCCATCCCTCACGGAATAGGTCCAGAGGTCCACGTACCCTGTGGCATATAGTAGCTCGAAGGGGGAGAAGCCTGTAGATTCTATGCCGGTACCTCTCGGTATGCAAACAGCAAGTGCTGCAAGGTGAATCTCCCAGTCTTCCCCTCCCCTCTATAAAGGTCCGAAGCATCTGCTTCAGGGTCCCGTTTAAACCTCTCACATAATCTGCTTGGTAAGGGGTTGTGCAACCGGGTGCTGTAACCGCAGCATCCAGAGACAATGTAACAGTTCACTCATGAACTGCGACCCCTGATCGGTTAGGATCTCACTAGGGAAACCTACCCGCAAAATGTTCAGCAAAGCGCTGCTCTGCCACTGTCTTGGCACTATGGTGGCCAACGCCGCATACTGCCTCAGGGTACCGTGTGCAAATCCACACGTGAGGAGTTTGCGCTTCCCTGACCTGCTAGGAATCATGAGGGTCCTATCAGGTCCATCGCTCTACTTCTGGAAGGGTTCCCCTATTATCGGTAGGGGTCTCAGGGGTGCCTTCACACGGTCGCCCGCCTTACCTACTCGACTCGCGCATGCTCACAAGAGCGGCAGAAATTGCTTCGATCGCTCTCGGGATGCCCCCGGCCATAGTTAACGCGTGCCCAATAACCTGGCTCGCCGTACCTAGTGGACCCCCTGATGATCCCGCTAACGCTGAATAAGTGAGCTACCCGTAACATAGCCTGTCGGTAACCCATGGGACACTATACTGCTGTCGGCTGTCCGCGGCAATCCCCACCTTATCCCCTGGTTTTTACCCCTCCTTTTAACCTGTATAGGGAGTCCCTTATGCCATAGGCCTCCCAGCTTCATGTGTACCCAGCCATGAGCATTCGACGCCCGAAAGTACTCACGCGGCCCCAGGGATAGGGTCTGCTCTTCATGCCCTCCCTAAACGGATGGTCTACTAAGCGCGGCCACCCCCCAGTCATGTCATTAGTCCGGGGAAGGGACAGGCGTAAATAGAGAGGAACAGGAAGTCGCCCTCTGTGCTTGCTCAACTGATCCTAGGCTTAACCTCCAGGCTCACTCTGTGCCCTCACGCTAAGTTGGTCCCAAAGGCCTTGGCGGGAACGATGAGTGGCCGCCGCCCGCCGGCATGCCGCGGATCTGGCTCCTGCGGTACACGCAGCGACTACTGCAGCGGGACTGAGGGAACACGGTACCGTAGGTGCCAAGATTCACTCGGTCCCCAGGAGGCGTTAGCCCAGAAAGAATGGTCGCATCCACAACGCGGGTCAAAACCCCCCACCTCCCGCACACCCTATGCCCCCACCCAATCACAAAAAGATGCGGGCCCCTTCAGGAACACGTGGTCCTCCATCGGCCACAGTGATATCTGCATCCCAAGACGCCTGGAAGCCAAATTCCCTCTGTCGCCGGACCATAGCACGGTCGACCAATGCGTAACTGCGCTACCTGAAATCAAGCAAGACCGAACCGACCCTTGGCCGGTCCACGACTGGTGACCGATCGAGGGTGAGATGTTATTTTGCTCCCGGCCCGTCCTTCTGCTGCAGGTCTGCGGCCCCTGCATATGTCCTCCGCTACCTGCTGATAGGGCAACCGATTCGTAAACCGGAGATAGGGAGTTGGTACATGGGACGTCCTCGCTGGGAGGTTGTCGTTTTCCA
>WSYH01017428.1:0-11945 GCA_036426205.1 Ascaphus truei | reverse complement strand
CCCCACCCCCCCCCCCCCCCCCCCCGCATACACACACCACACACCTGCCGCAAACACCAGCTTCTTGACGTTGGGCTGTGCGATGGACACGTTGATCTGACCCTCGCTGAGAGCCATTTCCAGGGAGCCCATGGAACTGGCAAAATTGGTGAAAAGCAGCAGGCCCACGGTGTCCCAGGTCCGGAACTTAAAGCTGACCATCATCTTCAGGTTGGCCGGGAAACCGGGGACCAGCAGGTAGTTGTTGATGCCGGAGAAGGTGACCGGGACGTAGGGCATCTCGATGCAGGAGAATCGGACCTTCCCCTGTTGAGAGAATCCATAACTGACGTTCCTCAAGACCTCGGTACACACAGGATGTAGCCAGAACTTTCCTCACCCACCATGGCCCGGCTTCCCCGGCGGTCGGGAGCATGAGTCCGGCAACCTCTGTAGCTAACCACTTGCTCACGCCAATCTGCCCATAACATTCTCCGTTCCCTTGTACTTAGGTTGACCACATTTGTCCCGGCGTAAACCTTGACCGATGTCACGCATGCGCGCTCCTGGCTGCCCGTGTGCAGGCGCGATCTGCACTTCCTGGCTGCTCATGCGCATGCGCGATCGGCACTTGCCGACTGCGCATGCGCAAAACAGCGTTTGCCAGTTGCGCATAACGCACGCGCACTACGCAAGACCAGCCGGCAAGTGCCGATCGCGCATGCGCAGCCGGCGCTGGCCGCGGGGACCCCCCCCAAAAAAAACGGGAGAGCACCCGAAAAAGTTGGGACAGATCCCGAAAAAACTGGGACTATCCCTGCTCAACCGGGGACTCTGGTCACCCCACTTCTACTCCTTCGTCCCGGACTTTCCCCCCGAGTGCTACACACAACTTCTGGAATGGTCTTCCGGGCGCCAACATGCTACCTACAGCTGTAGCAAGACTCACTGTCCCCCCAGCGTCCCGGCCGAAGACAGGATCTGCCGAGATCAGTCCCTGCTTCAGCACAGGGGGCTCAATCAGTCCCTGCTTCAGAACAGGGGGCTTAATCAGTCCCTGCTTCAGCACAGGTGGCCCAAATAGTCCCAGCTTCAGCTAAGGGGGCTCAGTCTCTGCTACAGGACAGAGGGCTCAATCAGTCCCTGATTCAGCACGGGTGCCTCAATCAGTCCCTGCTTCAGCACAGGTGCTTCAATCAGTCCCTGCTTCAGCACAGGTGGCCCAATAAGTCCCTGCTTCTGGACAAGGGGGCTCAATCAATCCCTGCTTCAGAACAGGGGGGGCCCAATCATTCCCTGCTTCAGCACAGATTGCTCAGAGGCTCAGTCAAAGCTGGGGTATCCTGAAAACCTGCCCCGTTGGGGGGGGGGGAGGGCTTGAGGACTGGATTTGCCCACCCTTGGTACACAGCACTCAGACACACGTCTGCACAGATCCGCAAACACTGCGCAGCGGTAATCTTATTGATCTGATCTCTAGAAAAAAAGACAATCACCTCTAGCTCCGCACATTAGGGGCCGTGTGATAACCCGCTCGGAGCGCCGGTAAACTCATTACCAAGTCACGCTTTCCACATCAATGGGATCCCCTCTGCAACTCCCCTTATTGATTGTCATCGTTCATTAAAACGGGCGTGGCTCACGGAACTGAATGCTGGGGGGGTGGGGGGGGGGGAACCCAGTCTCTGTTCCATCATTATTCGAAACATACAACCAACGTTTGGGTCTTTCCGGGGACGCCTTCATCAGGAGTACGCGTTGTGTGGCAACGCCATATTGCCCAACAGGTACTCAATATTCGCCCGTCTGGGATCGGCGAGGAGTGTAATAAGTACAGCTCAACCCCCTTATAACGCTGTGCTGGGGGATCCAAAGAATCACACCGCGCTATAAGCAGATGGCGTTAGAAATAATGTGCATCTGTATGCGTTGTACAATAAAGTATTTAAGACGCCAATAACCGTGTTGTAAAGTATTCATACATACGAAAAATTGGGAGCCACGCTCACATCGCGCTATAAGCGGATCCGCGCTGTAACGGATCGCGCTATAACAGGGTTGAGCTGTATTTGACAAGTATGGGGGAAAAAAGCAGTGCGAGCCCAACTTTGAAACTGATATGTTATGACCATCAATTCCGATTATCACCGTTATTTTTATTGAAGGCCCAAAGCCTGCTGTAGAGTGTCCACGTGTCTTGTTCCGAGTTTCACTATGAGCTCGGGGGGGGGGGGGGGGAAATGATGGGGTTCAGGTCCGGAGACCCCCTACTTCGATCACATCCCACACGTCGCGATCACGCGAACGCTCGTGGTTTACGAAAATGCGAAGAGGGGGAAGTCTGCCTCGTCCGTCTCCCCCTCCCCCCCCTCGCCTGATCGCGTTTCACGCTCCACGGGAATAGAATGAATCCGCGGGGAAAGCGGAACGCGTCGTCGCCTAGAAAACTACAAACCGGAGGACGAAGCCGCCACGTCACGGGGGCGCCCCCTGGAGTGGTGCCTACGCCCTGGGGCAACTCAAAGGGTCAAAGAAAGGGTTGTGAAGGGGGTAGTGTCTTTATATATAAGATCGTACTCACCACAAAGCGGATTGACGATTTCTTACTCCGGGCCAGGTCAGCCACGTCGATGCCGTCAAAGTGGATGTTCTCCAGGCAGCCACGGAAGTTTTGCTTGTGGGAGAGGCTCTTCTCTTGATAAGCCACCCCAGCGAAAAACAGCTGGGGAGGGAAAACATGGGTGGGGGGGGGGGGGGGCAGGAAGGCAGTGAGCTTCGACACAGTAATGGTGGGACAGACTCATGTAAGAGCCAAGTGGCCTACTAACAGTTATATGTTTAATGGGTTAAAGGGGCAGTCCCACGTAGGGGCAAAGTGACCTAATGACAGGGACGTGGTTAATGGGTTAAAGGGTCAGTCCCACGTAGGGGCAAAGTGACCTAATGACAGGGACGTGGTTAATGGGTTAAAGGGTCAGTCTCACGTAGGGGCAAAGTGACCTAATGACAGGGACATCCTTAATGGGTTAAAGGGTCAGTCCATTGTAAGAGCAAACGTACTTAATGAGTGCAATAATTAATGGGATAAATGAATAATATAAAATTAACACATTCATATAATATTATTTTAATATCGAGTTCAATCGTCCCTATTTGGAGCAATGCTACACGTGTGTGTGTATACACACACATACATAAGGTACACACAGAATGTGTAATATATATATATATTCACACACAAATTAAAATATTACTGCTGTGTAAATAGCGCCAAAGTATTATTTTACCTCTCCATGTAATTGGGTTCGGCACAGGGTGTACCCACGCACCAGTTAATATAAATAAACACATACAAATATATATACAGGTCAACCCCCTTATAACGCTGCGCTTGGAATCCAAAGAATCACACCGCGTTATAAGCGGATCGCGTTAGAAATAATGCACCATTGTATGCGTTGTACAATAAAGTATTTAAGACGCCAACAATCGTGTTGTAAAGTATTCATACGTACGATAAATTGGGAGCCCACGCGTACATCGCGATATAAGCGGATCCGCGCTGTAGCGGATCGCGCTATAACGGGGTTGAGCTGTATATATATATATATATTTATATGTATATAAATGTGTGCCCCGCACCTCTGTGTCCAGATCCAGCTGGTCAAAATCCCCCTTGCACCGGATCCGCCGGGTCTCCCCGTCCAGGGTTATGTTGAGGTCGCGGCCGTATCGCTCGATCCGCACCGTGTGCCAGTGCTGGTCGTCCAGCAGGCTGCCCATCGAGACCACGGTGTGGCTGTCCACGTCATGAAGGGGGCTGTTCCCTGCAGACCACGGAAAGGGGGGGGGGTTGGGGGGAGAGCAGAGAGGGGACACAGTTGCAGCGTCGCTCGGTGACACGATCGCGCAGAGGAGGCGGTGTTCGTTCTGCCCGAAGGAATGGGTAATACTGGTCATATCGTTCCCCGAAAAGTGACCGGGTCATTTTGTTTCACCCATTTATTGCCGGAGAGGCGGGCGTAGGATTGCGTGCCACGGGTTCAAAGCGCAGTGTGCGTGGGGGGGTGCACAGACTCTCTATCCATCTGTATCACTAATCTCTCCCTCCCCCTGAATATTTAAATTCTTCTCTTGCCCTCCTCTTTCCTGAATCTTTCACTTCCATCTCTCTCTCCTTCCCTCCTCTTTCCTGCATCTCACTTCCCTCCTCTTTCCTGCATCTCACTGCCCTCTCTCCTTCCCTCCTCTTTCCTGCATCTTACTGCCCTCTCTCCTTCCCTCCTCTTTCCTGCATCTCACTTCCCTCTCCCCTTCCCTCCTCTTTCCTGCATCTCACTTCGCTCTCTTCTTCCCTCCTCTTTCCTGAATCTTTCACTTCCCTCTCCCCTTCCCTCCTCTTTCCAGAATCTCACTTCCCTCTCTCATTCCCTCCTCTTTCCTGCATCTCACTTCCCTCCTCTTTCCTGCATCTCACTTCCCTCTCTCCTTCCCGCATCTCACTTCCCTCTCTCCTTCTCTTCTCTTTCACGTCTCTCTCCTTCCCTCCTCCTTCCTGAATCTCACTTCCATCCTCCATTCTCCTTCCCTCCTCCTTCCAGAATCTCACTCTCCTTCCCTCCTCTTTCCTGAATCTTTCACTTCCCTCTCTTCTTCCCTCCTCTTTCCTGAATCTTTCACTTCCCTATATCCCCTTCCCTCCTCTTTCCAGAATCTCACTTCCTTCTCTCCTTCCCTCCACTTTCCCTCCTCTTTCACTTCCCTCTCTCTCCCCTTCACTCCTCTTTCCTGAACCTCACGTCCCTCTCATCTTCCCTCCTCTTTCCTTAATCTTTCACTTGCCTCTCTCCTTCCCTCCTCTTTTCTGAAACTTTCCCTTCCCTCTCTCCTTCCTGAAACTTTCCATTCCCTCCTCTTTCCTGAATCTCACTTCCCTCTCTCCTTCCCTCCTCTTTCCTGAATCTCACTTCCCTCTCTCCTTCCATCCTCTTTCCTGAATCTTTCACTTCCTTCTCTCCTCCCCTCCTCTTTTCTGAAACAGTCCCTTCCCTCTCTCCTTCCTGAAACTTTCCATTCCCTCCTCTTTCCTGAATCTCATTTCCTTCTCTCCTTCCCTCCTCTTTTCTGAAACTTTCCCTTCCCTCTCTCCTTCCTGAAACTTTCCATTCCCTCCTCTTTCCTGAATCTCACTTCCCTCTCTCCTTCCCTCCTCTTTCCTGAATCTTTCACTTCCTTCTCTCCTTCCCTCCTCTTTTCTGAAACTTTCCATTCCCTCTCTCCTTCCTGAAACTTTCCATTTCCTCCTCTTTCCTGAATCTCACTTCCCTCTCTCCTGAATCTCACATCCCTCCCCTTCCCTGAATCTCACTTCCCTCTCTCCTTTCCTGAATCTCATTTCCCTCTCTCCTTCCCTGAATCTCACTTCCTTCTCTCTCTATCCCTCCTTTCCTGAATCTCACTTCTCTCTCGCACCTCTTTCCTAAATCTCACTTCCCTCCTCACTCCCCCCTCTCTCTCATCCTCTTAATCTACATCCATCCTGAGCTAGCTCCATTTCTCTCTAGCTCGCTACCCTTTTCTTGCTCGCTCTCTGCTGGTCTCTCTCCCTTCCTCATCCCTCATCTCCTCTTCCTCTGCCACCTCACACATTCTCTCGGTGTTGGCTTATGAAGTGCACCATCGCTTGTGGTCCTTCTGGGAGGCTCCTGCTCATCCTACCCAAGCTCATCTGGAAGATCAACCTCGTCTTCTGCAACTCCAGGGTGATGTAGTCTCCTTGGGACCCTTCCGCGTGCATCAGGATCCCGTCTCTCGCCAGCGTCTTGAAGTTGAAGGATATAGTGTCTTGCACGGTGCTACTGGTCTTTCCTCTGAACTGGTAGGCGATCAGGTCATCACCGTCAAAGGACAGAACGTCGTGACCTGGGATTACAAGACAAAATAGCTCAGTGTGGACGAGTATGGGTCGTCTTCTCACCTTGACCCTCATAGGAACAGAAGGCGTTGGTCAAAGGGCTACCAAAAAGTGGTGGTCTTGTGGAGGATTTCAGAAGAACTTGAGAAGAAGCTCAAGTTCCTCAAAGCTTGTCACTACCTCTCAAAATAAGCAAGTTCCATTTTTACTACGTGGTGCTACATCGTCGGATATCTCCCAGTGCCAAGAAGGACTAAGCCATAAGTTGTGTTTGGCGCTGGACGATGTCTTGTGCCGTAGCACTGCTTAGTAACTATGGCCCCGAAGGCTTTCCTACGTCTTTGAAATGGTGTCGCACCAGAAGAAGTCGGCTTGGACGTCCATAATATTGGACCACCTTCCAAAAGACTGCGCTGGAAGACACCCTCAAGTCAATGGGTGTGTCTTCTAGTGCCGGGATGGGCGTCGTCTGGCCGAAGACTGCTTAGTAAATATGGGCCTTAAAAAGTCTAGTGTGTCAAACTCATTGGGCCTCCAGCACTCGCGATCGCGTCACTGACGATGTCCCCCTCTTCCCGGATGGCAGAACGCCACCTGCTCTACAAAAATGAGCAAGTACCTTGTGATGTAGCTACTACGTCATGGCGCCTTCGGAGGATCAGACCCCATGACGTAGTAGGTACGCCCTGGGGTACCCCGAAGGGTTATTATGGGTTTCCCTGTGCCGGTCGCAACTTACGATAGGGGCAGCCGTAGAGGGCCAGCCGCACCCCGACCTTGCCCCTCGGGTTCCACGCCACTGGGATGAAGCGGATATAGCGGGCCTTGATGGGGTAGTAGAGGCGGTGCTCCATCACCCCGGAATTATTCACGTTGCCAAAAAAAGTCTGGGTGGGCGAGAAAGAGAATTCACAATAAGGGGGGGGGAAAGGGGACACTTACGGCTCATAGATGTTACAGTAACGTGGTGGGACATTAATGCCAATAGGACTTCAGTAGGGCAAAGACAACTCCATCAATGCCAACATGTAACCTCCAAGTACCATGAATTATTGAGTCATAACAACAGAGAGACATGTAGAGGAGACAAATATGGCTCATTCATATCAAATGATATATCTAATAAAACCCGGCGTATGAGGTCATGCCAGATCCCGACGTACGATGACCCTAGAAGTCGCCCGCAGGTCTGACAAGAGACAACGTGACGTGCCACAGCCTCACCAAGTTGCTTCCTTGCTGGAAGAAGGGCTTCCAGCTGTCCGGCCGGTCCCCATACAACAGGGTGTACTTGGTCACCCAGTCGTAGTAAGTGTTAAACGTTCCCTGGGTGGCGACTCCCATGATCTTATACTTCTGTTTCAAATCTATCTGAAGCCAGGGCTGCCGGTCCCCGGGGGCTGGAGACCAGCCACTGCTACCTGCAAGAGAGAGAGACAGGTCAACCCAACATTGGGGACATCAACATGGGTCCCACCTTAGCTCCTCTTGTCAATGTGGGATACAGGAGCTTACAAACACGTGAGCACCATCGATGACGGCTCTATAACACAAGCAAGATGTTATATGGAAAGGCCCCGCTACCAAGAAAAAACTGGATTTATATAATAATATATACAAAAAGTTCTGATATATTCCCAATAAGTCAGTGACCAAATCAGACGTTGGTGTTCAAGCTGAAGGTTTCGAGCTTCAACCAATGGGGGGGGAGGGGGGGAAGTGTAACTCTCCACTCTCCCTTGTCTCACACTTAGACAGGCACAATAGGTACCCCTGGGTTTAACAGGTCCAGGACATAAGAAACAGGTACCGATGTAGAAGACGTTATTACCGCCGTTAACACGACGAGTTGCGTTATAGAACAGCAGCGCTGCGGCAAACAACGGTGAAGGAGATAACACATGCGTTATTTTACGCATTGACGAGGTAATAAGGTCGGCGACATCTGTGCTGTACCTGCTCTGTAGGCGCAGGCGGAGAGTGAGAGAATGGGGCCATTGGACGGCAGTATCCAGAGTCCCAACCAAACAAAATGGAGACGACCCACTCTTACGAGCGCCCACCGCTCGATATTTGGCGTGGCTGGATACACTTATGCTACTTAGATTATTCTTGATGAATATATATTCCCCCCTGTTCATCATGCTATGAAGCGGTTTTCCCCGTGATAGAGAAAAGGTTAGTCCTATTCATGGAAAAGGAGCAGCTCTCTTCCCCAGCACTGGGAAGGGACTTCTCAGTGTATTTATCCAAGGAGGGAGGCATTGCATATTTTAAAAAGGTGGAGGTAGAGGGTGGTCCCCCCAAGACCACACGTGTGTGAGAGGGTCAGGTGGGGATTTGAATCTAGAACATTGTCAATTGAAGATCAAACACACCAATCGTTAACCACAGGAACCATTACACCCCAATCTTGACCAACATCTCATTTCCATGGACTTTTTGGTCAAGTCTTGGCAATCCACACCAAAACCCTAGGCATTCTGGAATTTGTAGTTCTGCTCATCCCGTGTAGAGACGCAGGACTACAGATCCCAGAATGCTTCTGGGTCAGGTGTCTTTAAAAAAAAAAAAGACCAGGACGAGACCAAAACTGAACTGCTGCCATTTTTGTAGCTCCTCCTGAAACACGTGGACACTCTCCCGGGAGACTTGGATGAAGCGACCCCGTTTTCGATGCTTACCGTACAGCCGCGCAAAGTTAGAAGTGTAAAAAATGGAGTAGCGAGAAGATGCTTCGAAGGACGTGAAGTAGAGAGGGGAGATCAGGTCATTGTAGCACCATTCTGGGGGAGACAAAGAAGGGGGACAAGGGTCTTCTTTAGGACAATGTTGTCTATGTTATAACCAACTCTGAACAACCAGATAAAAAAAATATAACAACATTAATTAGACGAGGTGGACTAGATGTGTCAACCATGGGTGAAATCCACCGCCGAATATAATATGATGTTGTTCTTATAGAGCATTAATCATGTATGGAGAAGCTGTATGGACAATTGGTCGCTTCCCTGCAAAGCTTACAATCTAATTGTGGTGCCCACGGTCACAAGGAGAGGAAGTGTCACGCTGGAATAAGAGCCAGGCTCACCCAAAGGACTGATGGGCTCATACCCAACAAGTACCGACTCTACAGAGTAACCTCATCATCAGCCTCACACTGATCTCTCTCAACCACGTCAAAAACATCTTCATATTAGCCGTTCCCAGCTCTGAGGATTTGTGCACGGTGTTCTAACTTTCCCGGTCAACCTGGTTGACCACAGAGTGTAAGTTGCAAGAAGGAAGTTACATAGGGGAGCCGGCACACAGTCTGTTTTTGAATGGCCCGTCAAGCTGCGCTTAGTCGGAGTCAGTCACCCTCACATGTAAAGGTTGTCACAGCCGCTATGCCATGGGAAGACTGTCCCCACCACCCGATGGAAAGGCTGTCATCCCCCAAATAGGAAGACTATCCCCATCTCCCAATCGAAATACTGTAATCCCCCAATAGGAAGACTATCCCCACCACCCAATGGAAAGGCTGTCATCTCCCAATAGGAAGACTGTCCCCACCACCCAATGGAAAGGCTGTCATCCCCCAATAGGAAGACTGTCCCCACCACCCAATGGAAAGGCTGTCATCCCCCAATAGGAAGACTGTCCCCACCACCCAATGGAAAGACTGTCATCCCCCAATAGGAAGACTATCCCCATCTCCCAATGGAAAGGCTGTCATCCCCCAATAGGAAGGCTGTCCCCACCACCCAATGGAAAGACTGTCATCCCCCAATAGGAAGACTATCCACATCTCCCAATGGAAAGGCTGTCATCCCCCAATAGGAAGGCTATCCCCATCTCTCAATGGAAAGGCTGTCATCCCCCAATAGGAAGGCTATCCCCATCTCCCAATGGAAAGGCTGTCATCCCCCAATAGGAAGACTATCACCACCACCCAATGGAAAGACTGTCATCCCCCAATAGGAAGACTATCCCCATCTCCCAATGGAAAGGCTGTCATCCCCCAATAGGAAGGCTGTCCCCACCACCCAACGGAAAGGCTTTCATCCCCCAATAGGAATGATGTCCCCGCCACCCAATGGAAAGACTGTCACTCCCCAATAGGAAGACTATCCCCATTTCCCAATGGAAAGGCTGTCATTCCCCAATAGGAAGACTGTCCCCACCACCCAATGGAAATACTGTCATCCCCCAATAGGAAGACTATCCCCATTTCCCAATGGAAAGGCTGTCATCCCCCAATAGGAAGGCTGTCCCCACCACCCGATGGAAATACTGTCATCCCCCAATAGGAAGACTGTCCCCACCACCCAATGGAAAGACTGTCATCCCCCAATAGGAAGACTATCCCCACCACCCAATGGAAAGGCTGTCATCCCCCAATAGGAAGACTGTCCCCACCACCCAATGGAAAGGCTGTCATCCCCCAATAGGAAGACTATCCACATCTCCCAATGGAAAGACTGTCATCCCCCAATAGGAAGACTATCCCCACCACCCAATGGAAAGACTGTCATCCCCCAATAGGAAGACTGTCCCCACCGCCCAATGGAAAGACTGTCACCCCCCAATAGGAAGACTGTCCCCACCACCCAATGGAAAGACTGTCACCCCCCAATAGGAAGACTATCCCCATCTCCCAATGGAAAGACTGTCAATGGTACCCAATGAAAAGACGGTAAACCATAAAAAAGTCTTTCCAATGGGTGGTGGAAACAGTCTGTCACCCCCAAATAGGAAGACTATCTTCTAATTTATATATTTTGTATCTGCTTGTAGGGTCAGTCTCTCCTAGGAGCAAAGTGTACTAATGGCAATGACATGGTTAAGGGGTCAGTCTCTCCTAGGAGCAAAGTGTACTAATGGCAGTGACATGGTTACGGGGTCAGTCTCTCCTAGGGACAAAGTGTACTAATGGCAGTGACATGGTTAAGGGGGCAGTCTCTCCTAGGAGCAAAGTGTACTAATGGCAGTGACATGGTTAAGGGGTCAGCCCCTCCTAGGGGCAAAGTGTAGTAATGGCAGTGACAGGGTTAAGGGGTCAGCCTCTCCTAGGGGCAAAGTGTACTAATGGCAGTGACAGGGTTAAGGGGTCAGTCCCTCCTAGGGGCAAAGTGTACTAATGGCAGTGACAGGGTTAAGGGGTCAGTCCCTCCTAGGGGCAAAGTGTACTAATGGCAGTGACATGGTTAAGGGGTCAGTCCCTCCTAGGGGCAAATCTATAATAAATAAACAGCATTTCAAATAATAATTTTTTTTTTAAAAAACGCGTAATAATAATGGCAGCACAGTAAATTTGGGGCGCAGCACGAGCGCCCGCGATGGGCGAGAAACGGACCCGCGGACGCACCCGTCAGATGGATTGGCCGGCGCCGGCAGCAGCTGCCGCTCTGCAGCCGGCGTCCCCCCTCTGGTGATTGCACCGATGCATTATCCGGGTTAATCTTTATCTCGGCGCCGTGCGGTGACACCTGTCCTGCTGCCCCCCCACTCTCTGCGCTCGCCTCCCTGCGCTCGCCTCTCTGCGCTCGCCTCCCTGTCCTGCTGCCCCCTCACTCTCTGCGCTCGCCTCCCTGTCCTGCTGCCCCCTCACTCTCTGCGCTCGCCTCCCTGTCCTGCTGCCCCCTCACTCTCTGCGCTCGCCTCCCTGTCCTGCTGCCCCCTCACTCTCTGCGCTCGCCTCCCTGTCCTGCTGCCCCCTCACTCTCTGCGCTCGCCTCCCTGTCCTGCTGCCCCCTCACTCTCTGCGCTCGCCTCCCTGCGCTCGCCTCTCTGCGCTGCCAGGCAGCAGATGGTCCCCTCACTCTCTGCGCTCGCCTCCCGGCGCTGCCAGGCAGCAGATGGTCCCCGCACGATGCAGGGGACGGGCTTTCCAGGTTTCTAATACTAGATCTGCGTGTTTAAACCCACTGAACGAATGGTCCATATAACCTGTCCCTATAACTCCTCCTAATACCCCATATAACCGCTCCCTATAACTCCTCCTAATACCCCATATAACCGCTCCCTATAACTCCTCCTAATACCCCATATAACCCCTCCCTATAACTCC
>WSYH01017427.1:0-11946 GCA_036426205.1 Ascaphus truei | reverse complement strand
AAGGTCTGCGTACGCACCTCGAGAAGGCCGAGGAGAAGCAGCGAACTTTGCAGGAAGAAAATCTGCAGGCTGTTAAAGAAATGCAAGTGCTGCAGGAACGTCTGATGACCCAGTATGTCCCGCAAAGCAGCATGAGAAACTGAAGGCTACCCTGAGCGTCACCAAAGCATCGCTAGAGGCCAAGCTTAGAACCCAGGTGACCCGGCACAAAAGGGAGCACAAGAAGGTCCAGAAACTAAAAAAATAACTGTGGCCTGAGCAAAGAAATTCATAGTGCTTCACAATGCAATAAAAATGTGGAAGAAAGCTCAGAGAAAGCAAAGCGTGCAGATAAATTCCCTGAGAGGAGACTTGCAAGATGCACTCAAAAAACAGGGATCTCTCGCGGATGAGATTACAGTCCTACAAGGACAAGTATTGACCCTAACTAAGCGTCAGTATCCCACAGCCTCAAAAACCCATGAAGACAAGGGTACAGGGAGAGCTGGAAATACCGCTCATCTGAAAGACAAGGTTGCACAATTTAAACCACCAAAACAAGCACTAGCAAAACCTTCAGCCACCCAACAGGCAACAAAAGAAGGTATACGTGCTGAATCAAAACCAGAAGAATACTTAGCTGATGAAGCTGAAAAGATGGGGCATTCTCTGGAAGTGGGTGTGGAATTGCAACTTAACCCCAATGAGGCTGAACTAGCAACCCCATTGAGTGGGAAAGGGGCAGAAAGACAGCTTAAAGAGTGGAAAACTCAAAGGGCTGTTTTTAAACGCTCTGCAACTGCTGCCATACAGTATGCCTACAATAAGACGAGCACCCGACGCGAGGGAAATCTCATGACCGCGCACGTATCAAAAAGACTATACTTAGAAAAAGTCCTCCTCGAGCGACTGAGGGGTGCTGATCTCAAGCACCTTCAGGAGGAGACACGAATAAACTGGAGAAAGGGCTCCAATCCCAGCAGGACTGAGGGTTCTCTTCCTCCATCCACTCTCATTCAAGTCACAGAGATATCTAGAATGAGAGTGGAAGGATGGGCTTTGGCCGTGGCAAGCCCGAGCTTCCCACAAACAGGGGAGGTATGTAACAGGGGAGTTATCCCTGTTCAAGTAATGTGCCTCTAATCCAGCAGTGTGGTGGTTAACTGCTGGTAGTCAATTAACAAACACCACCTGCCTGATTAGATTGCTTACAAAATCCTGTCTTTTGAGACAGGAAGTGAGACTCCTTAGCTCATACCTGAGCTGAACTTGGAGACAGAGCAGAGATTGTCTTTGACTCTCACAACTTGTCTTGAGCCCTGCCAGAAGACACAGCAGAGCTGCTTTCAAGACACAGGGAAAACTTCTAAACCTGAATGCTGACACACCCTGAGGAAAAGGGAGCTGAACCAAGGACAGAGAAGATTTTTCCCTCCAAACCACAAGGAACAGATTGTATTGTATTGTATGACTTTATTTATATAGCGCCATTAATGTACATAGCGCTTCACAGTAGTAATACATGTGGTAATCGAATAAATAACAGATAATATAAATAACAGATCATGAGAATAAGTGCTTTAGACAAACATAACTTTAAGGAAGATAAGACTTTCATTTAAGAGACTTCTTATATCTGCTTATTTCATGCTATATGTTTTGGGGCTGGGAGACATGCTTATCTAAGGGAGTTGTAAACCGCATAGTATTTCACTAGAAATACTCCCAAGTGAATAGAAGCTTTGTTTACCCCTTGTTTGGATGGTTTCCTGATGTTAAGGAAACAGGCGCAATAAAAAGCCTTATTTAATTTCACAATAACGAGTCTCCCTTGCATACCTCTGTGAGCGTCCGCCCACACATTGTCTCAGTAAAACGTATGTTCTCACTGCCTAAGCGTTGGCGATATAGTATTAGTAATTAGACTGATAAATAAAATTTGATAGTAGAATGTTTTACATTTTTCAAACTTGAGTGAATTTGCCTCTATGTTTTCCTTAAGCTTACAGTATGGTCTTAGCTGATATGACACTACTATGAACAATCTTTATTATCATTATATTTTGTGAAGCCATTTGCAAGGTTTGTATCTGTATAAACTACGTGTGTATGCGCGTGTGTGTGTGTGTGTGTGTGTGTGTGTACTGTACATTAAAGAGAAATTATTACTGTCTACTTTATAGTAAATGTAATATAGTTATCTGATTTGAGTTTACAGATACTGAAATGTAATGCAAAATATAAATGAAGAATAAAACTGAAGTTATATTCAGAACGAAGAAATGATAAACAGCACTCACAAAAATCAGTTACAGTGCAGGGTGCCAAGGACAAAAGAGCACCCAATACCTCTAACAATAAACACTAATCCAAAAACTTGTCCAGCACTCACTGTCTATAGAAATCAGAATAAAAAAAATGGGATAATACCAAAAAGCATAATTTAATATACACAAAAGAACCTATAACAGAACCGCATCCCCTACATCCAAAAGAGTCAGATAGCAATAAATCAGAACATACGTATAACAGTGGGGGGGGGGGGGAAATAAACAAAATGAAGGGGACAAGACTACACACAGGTGGGTACACTAAGGGGAAACAGCAGGGGGGCAATGTTTTGGGGAACACCCCTTCGTTAGGCCCATTCCCCCTCTCTCCCAAGGAACAGAGGGGTACTTCCCTGTCCCCACAACCCACAGAAACAATGTCAAGCCCCAAAAAAGACTGGACAACCCCCACACAAATATCAAGATCAATACACTTTGCTATATGGCAAATAGATCATTCCCAAAGGGAGCAGGGTAAATATACATAAGCAAAAAGCAAACCACAGACAATCTGTATGTGAATCAAAAAATCCCCTGTTCCTCTCAAATGCTAAGGGCGTCTGTGAGACACTGCACAGAATTGGAGGGGTTTTGAAGGCAGAGTGACATCATTCGTAAGCGCTGTAGTTGCATCACAGATATGTGGAACAGCTGTTTTCACTGACACACGTCCCGTGGTGCCAGACTTCTCTGCTAAAGTACCAGCTGCTGAAAGCAGCTGTGTAGTGCGCGTGCACGCGCCCCGATCAGGCAGATCGAATCACCGGCACTCTGTTAGAAACTCTTTGCGCATGCGCACAGGACATGAAGATTTCTGTAGTGTGGGCACAGAGTCATATTGCGTGTAGAGGCTCAATTTGAAGGGGAATGTTCTCCAAAGAATTCAGCCATGAATGGGCTTCATGCACCAGAGGTACAGCACATCTACACAGGAGGCAGTTGTTTGTTGCGCAGACCACAGACGTCCAAAGCATGGGGTCCCAAGTAGTCCCCTCAGTAAGATCAGAGCTATCTAAAAGAAGCAAATAAATGAAATAACATAAAGAAATGTATACAGTACATGAGTAATGTGAAAAGTATGTATATACACATAAAAACAAAGTAAAACATGCATATACATACACCTGACAAAAATAAATAGTAAGTGCCAGAAGTGTTATATAGTCATCTGTCTTATAAAAAGTAATAAGTCACTGAGCTTGATAGGAGTATCCAGTAGACCAGCAAGGCTAGAGTTTGTGCAGCACAAAGCGGCATACTCAGGAGTGACCCGGAAGCTCTGGTAGCACATAATTTCACACAGCTGGGCACAACGTGAGTCAATTGAGGTACCAGATTATCGATTGGATGAGAATGCGCCGACGTGGCGGCAACGTGCAAAAATCTCTGTTTCAGAAGGACTCCAGATGGATTAGAACACTTGGTACCATGAATCCATTGGGCATGAATAAGGACTTGAATATGGGCTGTTATCTTAAGACAGCCGTGTCCAGGTATCTGTCTCCTGTGCGGATCATGTATTATTAACCCTATCTCTATAATAGCCTCGATGTGATCTGGTGCCCATCCATCTCTATTGCCCTTATCTTTGAGGTTTGTGACTATTGGGATGGGATCTGCGTCTGGCTGCTAGTGCATGGTGATCCATCCTTTGCCAAGGGGCTGGTTTCCCCCACCTATGACCTGGCCCCCTACGTCACTTAAACTCTAGCCTTGCTGGTCTACTGCAGGGGAGTGCAAACTTTTGGTGCTGTGCCCCCCTGTCTCTCTGCCCCCGGCTCTCGTGCCCCCCTGCCTACCTTCATCCATGTCAGATGACGCTGCGTGGGCGTGTGACGTCAGGTCACATGGTGCCGCGGCGTCTATTGACGACGCGTTGCCATGGCGACGCAACACAGGCGACTGAATCCCGGTAAGTAAACAGTTGCAGGGGCCTCACGCGATCCCCAGGCATTTAATTTAGATGCCTGGGGGAAGAGCGCGGGGCCTCTGCAACTGCCAGTGCCCCCCCAGCAAAATCTACCACCCCCCCTGGAGGTCGCGCCCCGCACTTTGCGCACTGCTGGTCTACTGGATACTCCTATCTAGCTCAGTGACATTACTTTTTATAAGACAGATGACTATATACCACCTCTGGCACTTACTATTTATTTTTATCAGGTGTATGTATATGCATGTTTTACTTTGTTTTTATGTATATAAGATAACTGATTCTCTCCTCTGTCTTATACGGTGCGTGACCCCCCGATTTAGACATAATGTAATCCTCAACAGTATTCCTCAGCCATGCATCTTTGTTATCCTCGATCTCCTGCATGAGAGTTTCCGGTACATACGGATATTCTAGAAGATGAGATTTATTGTACCGGGCAACTATTGCTCTCTCAGCCCTGCTGATGCGGATAAGCTTTTTATTACCTGCCCTGCCTGGCAGCACCCACGACAATGGTTCTTCAGAAGCAACCACGTCATATAGTATGGACGACCCTCGGGGAGTAACTAGACCCTTTTGTATATTGTACCATCTCTTTCTTAATTCCTCTAGGCGCTCCTCATCTGAGTACTCACCCTCATCCCACCAGTGGTAAACTATATCACTGCTTATTAATATGAATCGCGTACGATCCAACCAGACCTCATACCCCTCAAACATAGGAGCCCACCATCTGGTTTCTTTCTCCACAGCCTGCTCTTGCACTGAGACTGTTATCTCACCTTCCTCCAGTTCTCCCCCAGAAGAAACTCCGGATGTCCCTGTGGACCTAGAATTGGACCCAAGGCATTTAGGCCTACCCCTTACATTGGCATTGAAATCAACAGAATTCGTTCTTGAAGATACATCAGAAGCGATCATTTCCCTCCCCGATCCCTCATCGGAGGTAAAACATTCCCCCCAGTCCAGATTTGACCCAGTCCGTTCCTCGGAGGTATCCCGGGACTCCCCAGACAACCCTTGGCTCGATAGTGACTCGTATGAGGAGGTGACAGGGGCAGGGGTTTGGGCTATGGCCGGGGGCAGGGCAAAGGGGAATGCATGCGACCGATGCAGTACTACAACCCGCAGCTTGACAATACCTCGGCCGATGCCAGCGGGTTGCGGTTCAGGCTCACCCGTCTCCTGATTCCCAGGCTTCCGCAGGGCCTGCCAGCTCTTGCTCTTCCCAGCTCCAGACGACCTGGTACAACACGGTGGTCACAAGGGCGCGGCCATCTTCCAGACAGTTCCGCAGTGTCCGCCGGAAGTGACGTCATCAATCTCGCGGGACGAGGCGTCACCATCTTGGGTTGGGTTCCACACCGGAACCTCTTCCTCCAGAACGACATCCGCCGCCGGAAGTGAAGGTTCTTCTCGTAGCTCCGCTCGGGACTTGGCTGTACCTTCCGTCTTCATCGCATCCATCGGAGCCTGTGGAGGGTAAGGAGGTGTCTCACCGCTCCGTCGGCTGGCGATGGGGTCCTCTCCACCTTCCGCACTGGGAGTCACCACGGCCGTGGGACTCTCCAGACTCTGCTCCGCTACCACACAGGTAAGTGCTGGCTCTTTTTCCGCACCGCTGTAGTGGCCAGCCGGTAGGAGCATCACCACCGATGTCGGGCTGACCTGCTCCTCGTCCGACGAAGCATACTCCGACGCTGGTAGTGGTACTTCCGAAGGGGACCGGCAGCGAGGTTCCGAAGGGGACCGACAGCGAGGTTCCTGGTTCTCGCTGCGGTTACAGGCCCCAATTTCTTTCTTCTCCGTAGCGATCACCAGCAATGATCCCCATTCTCTGGGATCAGCTTTCTCCGTTTTTACCTCGGGCCGAGGCTCCAGCCGTCAGCTTGGCTGTCTTTCCTCCCGCCTCTGTGGCGTGTCCGGGCACAAAGGGCTGCATGGCCCACAGATAATATATGCCACATTGTGGACACCTTGCCGTGGTGCTGGCTTCTCCGCCGGGCAACCTGCACTGCATGCACAGGCACCGCAATGTCTCTTTGTCCACAGCCTTTACTACCAGGAAGCCTCCTGGCAATGAATTGGGGTATACCCCAATATCCATCTCGCTCTTTGTAGTACTGGTTAAGGGAGACACTTTGCACAGTGGTCTCTCCTGTTCACCAGCTCCTCGCAACTGAGGGGCAGGAAGCGCACCTCCAGCTCCTCCCTCAGCTAGCTCCACTCTCATTTGGCAGAGACAAGAACCCCTCCCCCTGGTAGATATTAGGGGAGGGTCCCATAGATTTACTGGGTGACCAACAATTGGCTCTGAGCCTGTCACAGTACAGGAGGGCGCGGCCACAGCTTTCGCGCTACTTCCCCCAACAGGGCGGGGTTCTTTATTTGGCGTCAATCCCGGCCAACTTCTTGCAATCTTAGTATTTGCAGAATTCTCTTCACTCGGCCCACGCGGTCTCCCAGGGAAGTGGGAACCGCCATCTTGGTTTACATGCCCATTCACTTTAGCAACTGAGGTAGATACTTGTCTAGGGATCACCGTCTGGCAATCAGGTTCTTCATCCACTCCGCACATAATAGCAATGTCCTCAACACTGTCCTCCAGGGTAGCACCCCGGGATCCTAGGCAGGACAAAAATGGTGCAGCCACTGCTTTAGCGCCACTCCAAAGCAAACTAGCCAAAGTCACTTCGGTAGCTCTCTCCTCTGTGGTATACACACCACGTGCGCTCTCTCCATCAGGTGCGGTCCGCCATCTTGGACTCTCCGCACCGCGCGGATCTTCACCTCTTGCAGTCGCCATCTTTACTTGATAACTGCTATCACACATGGTGCTCCTCTCTGCTGGGCAGCCGCCATTTCGATGCAATAAAGAATGCCAGTGCACCACTCTACATGTATCTAATGTATGTTTGACTCATGTGTACTACCTCAGGCTAGGCTCACTCTTTCTCTGAATGCTGTATCTGCCTTCCTCCAGTATGTGCTCTGTGGTAAGTGTTCTGGTTACTGGCTAGAGTATAAGAATAAACAAATGGGGTGCTCCACCCAGTGACATTCAATCACATACACTGGCGACACACTTTATTCGAGCTCGGCTAGTCCCACGAATTCGGGTATACCCGGGTGTATTGAGGTTTGTGACTGTTTTCTGCCAGAGTGCATTGGGTTATTTTCCACGCAGGGATTGAAGCATTTTATTCCCGCTGGCTGCAATACTGCACAGTATATATATATATACTGCATTACAATTCATGAATTTATGCCATCTGGTAGACACGCGAAGCATTGCAGCCTATTAAATCCTAATCATTATCATTTAACAGATCAGCCGCCCGTCAGCCAGGCATGAACCCAGGCTGGGAAGGCAAATGCAACGGGGCTTGTCAGAGGTGAGGAGCGGCGCATTCCAGGTATCTGCCAGGTACATACTGGGTATTTGCTCGAATAAAGTGTGTCGGTGCAGTAGGTATAAATCCATGAAAATTTCAATGTTGGATAAGGAGTGGGTATATAAATGTAATGACCTGTGAGTCACTGTGGGAATAAAGTCCTCCAAGTACTCAGCGATAAGAGTCAAAAATAAAGTCTCTTACCCACTCTTGTGACATCCAAGGTAGGAAGCAGTGGCTTGCCAGCCATGAAGATCAATCCAGGAACAGCAATCCCCATGGGGGTTTTTATTGTATCCAGTCATGTACTGAAATAAAGAACGTTTGAATTTTTACCACCTGGCTCCCTGGCTGTGCGCCATTTGCTACTGTTTTGCTGTTACTGGCTAGAGTAGTATGGCTTCTCCATGCAGTACTAGGGCGTCAACCTCTCTTGGCTACCTCTAGCGCAGACCCTCTCAGGAATTCCTGACCCATGTTAACCAGGCTTTCCCATTAGGCATCCTACGACTAGCTGCCTCATGGTGACTAGAAAAGCTATAGCCCTGTCTCCAGACCCACTTTACTCCACTCAGGGCCCCTAGGGTGTGCTTTGCGAGTCGCCACGACCTTCCTGACTACCCCTAGGTCCCGTCCCATCCACAGCACTGACTGGCAGCATACACTCTCCTGTTTTCCTATGTGCCTAGCAAAAGCCTGTCCTGTTGATAGGTCTCTCAGCAGCGCCTCCAATTGTAACAGTGTTTTCCCTGGGCCCTTCTGCTCCTGATCCCATATGTGAGAAACTGTCCCCATTACATGTATGTATGTTGTGGTGCACCTGCTGGCTTACAGGACTCCTGAGTCTCCCGCTGGGTGTTAGTGGGGATATCACCATGACAGGCGTCTGAGGTAGTATTCTGAGTCCTACTCACATTCGGTACAGCGCCTCCACCCCATCAGGATCCATACGGCAGCAGGGAGGAGTATCTGACAGGGAACTCTTGGGTGCATCTTCCTGATGAATAACTCCAAACTCACACAGGAAGGGTCTCTTGAACAAGGGCATCTTTAATGACATCTCCTTTGGCAGACTGCCCATCATAGCGGTCGTACTTAGCCGCACATTCTGTGAAGGTACTCCATGCGGAAGGTTCCTCCTCTCTCTTAATTGAGTTGCTCTTCCACCTCTCCCCTAAGGGAGATCACCATCTGTGCCAGGTCCCTGGACACAGTGTGCAGTACTCTGAACAGCAGAGCTGAACCTTGAACCTCACACTTCTTTGAACTAGATCAGAACTCAGACATAACTCAACAGACTAACTTTAGGCAGTGCTGTGTATTATATAGACCCAGTAAAGATTCACCTCTTGTGTCACTAACAGTGGACACAAAACATGCTGTCACTTCCTTTGTTACATATGACACATCACCAGGGTTTGAGGGCAAACCTCCATGATAGTTACTGGCAACCCTGCCTTCTTACCAGGATTACTGCCAGCATGGGGAAGATCTGTATACCAATTTTACACATGGCTACATGTATATTAAATTATGCTTTTTTGTATTATCCCATTTTTTTTATTCTGATTTCTATAAGACAGTGAGTGCTGGACAAGTTTTTGGATTGGATTAAAGTAATATACAGTAACTCTGTGTCTTTTCATTAGTTGAACAGTAACCTGAAACATGTTCATTTTACATCTTCATCTGGAGAGGAGATTTTCTTTACTAAGGACGGGGATGTTCCTGGACTTTATGACATTATAAACTGGGTCACTACCTCTGACCCTACTGTGACTGGTATCAAAGTTGGAAGCTTCAACTCCTCAGCACCTGTCGGTCAGCAACTCACTATCACCGATAATGACATTCAATGGAACCCAAATGTCACACTGGTAAGAAGGGAGGCAAAGGTGACATTCTCAGAGGAATGAAGATACTTAGCTTGTTAAGTTATCAGATTGTGCATGCCACTTACACTAAAAAAGGAAGAGTTTTGAAAGAGAGAATGAAAACCTTAATATGTAGGAATTTAAGTAGAAGGTGTTACATATAGAGAGACATTATTTGTCTTTGAGACCAGAAGAATAAGGAACATTAAGTTATCTTTGGTTCCTGTGTCCTATTCTGTTCATTATATTGGAGTCGGTTGTCTATTCTCTGAGCTCCCCATTGTAAACACTGTACACTGAAGGTTACCTGTTAAATCAAATAAAATGTCAACCATTGTTGCAAATTCCAAATTAATACAATGTATCCCCATCAATGCTTCATTAACTACTATATTTGCAACAAAAAAAAGGATTGAGATAAGAGCACACATTTAGGGTAAGAATTCCCAGCAATACCTATTGGTTTTCTTGTTTTAACCACCAATATTTTATTACTGAAGGTCACATACACATCAATCTATAACATTATAGTGGGAGCTTAAGAAATACTTCACATTTAGAAATATGTATACAAACCAAAATTGGTGATAACATCATTCTAAATATTATTTTTTTTCTCTAGTTGACATGTAGGCAGGAAAATACCAGCCATCTAACTATCACCCTGTCTCTGTCCTGCCGTTTGCCTCTAAAATGAAAAAATGTCTTCCTATGTCTTTTCTCACTACGCCGTATGTTCTTTCCTTTTAGCTTCTATACTCTCCTAAAACTTCTACAATCAGATTTGCACACTGCTCACTCAACTGAAACAGCACTCACCAAAGTAGCAAATGGTATCCCCATTGCTGAATCCTAGGGACATTACTCATTCTTCTTGACCTGGCTGCTGACTTTGTTACTGTTAACCACCTACTTCTCCTTCACACCCGCACCAGGGTCAGAGACAGCTTTCCCAGGGCCCAGGACTAAAATTTCCACCAGAGCACCCAACCCACATGTCGGTGTTCTTGTGAGACAATTCCTCAACCCTGTTTTCTCTAACACTCCCCCCTTCTAACACTCACCTCGGATAATGATATGCCTACCTCCTGGAGAGTGTTCTTCACTTTGATGGATGTTGTGAAGGGGTTTTTCTTTACCATGGAAAGGATCATATGATCATCTACCACTGTTGTCTTCCATGGACGTCCAGGCCTTTTTGTGTTGCAGAGCTCACCAGTGCGTTCTTTTTTTCTCAGAATGTACCAAACTGTTGATTTGGCCACTCCTAATGTTCCTGCTATCTCTCTGATGGATTTTCTTTTTTTTTTTGCAGCCTTAGGATGCCCTGTTTCATTTGCATAGAGAGCTCCTTTACCCGCATGTTGTGGGATTACAGCAACAGCTTCCAAATGTGAATGCCACACCTGGAATCAACTCCAGACCTTTTACCTGCTTAATTGATGATGAAATAACGAAGGAATAGCCCACACCTGTCCATGAAACAGCTTTTGAGTCAATTGTCCAATTACTTTTGGTCCCTTGAAAAAGAGGGGGCTACATATTAAAGAGATGTAATTCCTAAACCTTTTCTCCAATTTGGATGTAAATACTCTCACATTAAAGCTAATAGACTGAACTTTAAGCCCATATTCATTATTTAATTGTAACTTGGATTTATTTTGGTACCCAACCGAAATAACAAAACTTGTATCAGTGTCCAATTATTTCCGGACCTAACTGTATATATTATATAATAATAAAAAATGTATATATATATTGTGACAAACGCCCCTCTTTTGTAGTGCTGACGTCTGTCTGGGTTCTTCCCGACACAGTCTTCTAGGGTTAATTATACAACAAAGAGGATCTTGCCAAGTATTATGCTGCTTAACTCAGGCTTCTGCCTGCTTTATTTTCATCCAAGTAAGGTACTGCAGCTTTAACATGTGAAGGTTAGAGGTACTCAGATACTTTCATTCAGCAGTTCACACATTTCAGTGTTACAATATTTCCCACACTGTTATTTCAAGAAATAAAACCAAAATCATATAAGCAAATCCTATCCCTTTCAGGGATCTAACTACACATCAGAATCAGTCTCTCTAACAGCTGCTGGCCAACTAAACTGGTTCCCCAGCTTAAAACAATGCTCTCTCATTTAGGGACACAAGATACAGCACAGTCTTTTAGCAACAGCAGTAACCATTTGTTTTGTCTTATCTGTTCGTGGTGTCCAGGCAAATCCTCTGGTACTGTCATACGTGGAGAGGCCGTCAACCTCGATACTGGATGCAGGAGAGTAGCGACACCCCCAGCCCCCAGGCTCCAAGGAGAGAGAGTGAAATGCAAAACCTCTCTGCTCTAAATACCTGTGCATGTGATTAGAAGAGCAGGTGAGGGAGAACTAGAGCCATTGTAATCTGTGGTCTGGATTTTCCATCCAGCTGCCTGAG
>WSYH01017426.1:0-11946 GCA_036426205.1 Ascaphus truei | reverse complement strand
ATAGAGAGGGTTCAATAGCATAGAGGGAAGAGAGTCAGCATATATACATATAGAGGGACAGAGAGCATGCATGAGGAAGAGAGTCAGTATATACATATAGAGGGGATAGGCGTGAATAGAGAAGAATAATACGATATAGAGGGAGAGCAGATAGAGGATGAGAGAGCGTAGTATATACATATAAGAGGGAAGAGAGGCATGCATAGAAAAGAGAGCAATATATACATATGAGGGGAGAGAGCATGCAGAATGGACGAGAAGGTATATACATATAGAGAGGTAGAGAGCATGCATAGGAAGAGAGCAGTATATACATATGAGAGGGGGAGAGCATGCATGAGGAAGAGGCATGTATATCCATATAGAGGGATGAGAGCATGCAAGAGGAAGAGAGCAGATATAGTACATATAGAGGGGAGAGAGCATGCATAGAGAAGAGAGCAGGTTAAATCGCATTAGAGGGAGGATAGGAAGAGCATAGATCATAGGGAGAGAGGCAGGGGTATATACATATAGAGGGGATAGAAAGCATGCATAGATGGAGAGAGCGGATTACATGTAGTCCATTCTGTAAAACATGACTGCAGTTTCCTCTCGGGCTGCTTGCAGTCGGCCTGTAAGTAACAGGAGGCCAGTCAGTAATCAGGGAGTTTTTCTCTCACCCCTGGTAGCAATTGCCGCTATGTGTGGATGAGAGTGGGCTTACATATCTGAAGTCCAACCATTAGTGACCATCAAGATGTGCCCGCCCCCTGGAGTACGTAGGCACAGCACTTGCAAAGTTATGTGTTTGGTAGTAAGGACGGCAGGTCTGCGTTGAGACCTGGGGAAAGAGGGCGGCTAGTGCTGTAACTAGTGGCTCCTATGCTAAATCAAATCAGCATTAAGTTATCAACGCCATACTGTGTCCAGGGACCTGGCACAGGGGTGATCTCCCTAAGGGGAGAAGGGGATCCCACTTCATTGGAGGGTGTACTTTTGAAAGGAGCACACGGTGCAATGTGTGGCTAAGTAACTTACCGCGAGTGGACTAGCCCCATCAAGCAATAAGGATTACCTTGAATAAAGACACGTCACTGTGTGAGTCTGAGTTATACGCAGGGGAGACACCACCAAGACAGGAGTTCCAGGTTCCCATCAGAGACCTCTATATGTATATACCTGCTCTCTTCCTCTATGCATGCTCTCTGTCCCTCTATATGTATATACCTGCTCTCTTACTCTATTCGTGCTCTCTCCCCCTCTATATGTATATATCTGCTCTCTTCCTCTATGCATGCTCTCTCCCTCTATATGTATATATCTGCACTCTTCCTCTATTCATGCTCTCTCTCCTTCTATATGTATATACCTGCTCTCTTCCTGTATTCATGCTCTCTCTCCCTCTATATGTATATACCTGCTCTCTTACTCTATTCATGCTCTCTCCCCCTCTATATGTATATACCTGCTCTCTTCCTCTATGCATGCTCTTTCCCCCTCTATATGTATATATCTGCTCTCTTCATCTATTCATGCTCTCTCCCCCTCTATATGTATATATCTGCTCTCTTCCTCTATGCATGCTCTCTCTCCCTCTATATGTATATACCTGCTCTCTTCCTCTATTCATGCTTTCTCTCCCCCTCTATATGTATATATCTGCTCTCTTCCTCTATTCATGCTCTCTTCCCCTCTATATGTATATATCTTCTCTCTTCCTCTATGCATGCTCTCTCTCCCTCTATATGTATATACCTGCTCTCTTCCTCTATTCATGCTCTCTCTCCTCCTCTATATGTATATAGCTGCTCTCTTCCTCTATGCATGCTCTCTCCCTCTATATGTATATATCTGCTCTCTTCCTCTATTCATGCTCTCTCTCCTTCTATATGTATATACCTGCTCTCTTCCTCTATGCATGCTCTCTCTCCCCCTCTATATGTATATAGCTGCTCTCTTCCTCTATTCATGCTCTCTGTCCTTCTATATGTATATATCTGCTCTCTTCCTCTATTCATGCTCTCTCTCCTTCTATATGTATATACCTGCTCTCTTCCTCTATGCATGCTCTCTCCCCCTCTATATGTATATACCTGCTCTCTTCCTCTATGCATGCTCTCTCCCCCTCTATATGTATATACCTGCTCTCTTCCTCTATGCTTGCTCTCTCTCCCTCTATATGTATATATCTGCTCTCTTCCTCTATGCATGCTCTCTCCCCCTCTATATGTATATACCTGCTCTCTTCCTCTATGCATGCCCTCTCTCCTCCTCTATATGTATATACCTGCTCTCTTCCTCTATGCATGCTCTCTTCCCCTCTATATGTATATACCTGCTCTCTTCCTCTATGCATGCTCTCTTCCCCTCTATATGTATATACCTGCTCTCTTCCTCTATGCATGCTCTCTTCCCCTCTATATGTATATACCTGCTCTCTTCCTCTATGCATGCTCTCTCTATGCTTTATAATGTTACTGTATATACCTGCTCTTCTCTCTAGCATGCTCTCTCTCCTCATCTATATGTATATACCTGCTCTCTTCCTCTTGCATGCTCTTCTCTTACTATGATTACCTGCTTCCCTTCCTCTATGCATGCTCCACATCCTCTTATTATGTATATGACTGCTCTATCCTCTATGATGGTCATGTCTACTCCTTCCATATATATAACATGCCTCTTGCTCTTATGGCAGCTTCCTCTCCCTCTTCATATGTAATAATCTGCATCCTCTTCTTATTGCATGCTCTCTGTCCCTCTATATGTGTTATATACGCTCCTTACTTATTCGTGCTCTCATTCCCCTATATTGATATATCTGGCTATCTTCCCTTATTATTTTTCTACTCTCTCATCTCTCCTCTCTTCTCTCTCTCTCTATCTCTCTCTCTCGCTCTCTCGATTAGAATCTCTAACTTTTATTACCTCTCTTCACCCTATACGTTCTTCTCTCTCTTCTCATATCATATGCTCTATCCCATCTATAAGTATATACCTGCTCTATTCAGACGATATATCTCCTTTTCTCTATTCAGTGCCTCATCCCCCTCTATAAGTATATACAATGCGCTCTTCCTCTATGCATTTTGCTCTACTCCCCTCTATAATGTAATACCTGCTCTCTCTGCTCTATGCCATTGCTCTCTCTCTCTCGATAGATAACTCTTCTACATCTCCTCTCTCCCAATAATATGATTGCTCCTCATATTGATGCTCTCGTCCTCTAGATGTATTTACCGGATTTTGGCCATGGCCTGACCCCCCCAATCTCAAATTGGCGCCCCCTGTGTTAACCAGTCCCCAATTACATGCGTCGTGTCTGGTGGGTGCACTGTTGGCAAAAAACAGGAACTCCTGAGTCTCCGCATGATGGTGTTTGGGGATTGCCAAACCCAGACAGTAGCTGAGGTAGGTGCCATGGAGTCCTACCTATATCCAGTGCAGCAAACTCCACCTCATCAGGATCTCCTTGCGTCCGCAAGGAGGGTTGATGAGAGGAATCCTCTTGGTGGTGTTTACCCTGCCCGAGAACTCCAGAACACACAGTGAGAGTGTCGTGATTCAAGGATCTTTATGCTGATGTGGGATAGCGCCCCTCGCAGATTAAGTCACTACGCCACACCTGGCAACGGTGATCCTTTCAAAAGTCACCCTCCAATTAAGTGTGGGATCCCTCTCCTTGGGAGATCACCCTGTGACAGGTCCCTGGAACACGTATGGCCTTGAATAACTTAATGTGATTGATTTTAGTATAGGGCCCTAGTTACCAGCACTAGCGCCATCTTTCCCCAGGGTCTCACGAGACCTGTCCTACTCCAACACCTAACTTGATAACAGTTGCTGTGCCTTAGTATCTCCAGGGGGCGGGCACATCTCTGAGTGTCACCTAATGGTGGCTCAGGAGTATGTAGCAATACATCCACACATAGGGCAACTCACCAGGGTGCTGTGAGGGCCAAACCTCCATGTTCTGCTGGATCCTGTTATTACCAGGGCCTTATTACTGCCAGCCAGGAGGAGGAACACTGCAGTCCATTTTTATTAGCGTGGCTATATTCACCCTAGTGAATCTCAAACGACCCGTCTGGGACCTAAATTGTGTACATTCTCCGGGAACGCACTTGAGAAAAATGAACCACCATAATTGTAACCACGTTTTAACTTTACAGTTAAAGGTATGCACCAAGAACGAGCGTGACAGCAGGCCTAACCACGGCAACAATCTGTCTGGTCTTCCTAGTAATAGTGAGGGGTCGGGCTTCTTAACTCCCGGTACCCCCATATCCAGGGTGAGACCATGACCGTGGGGTAACTCACGCGGTAGCCCATTTCTGTTCTGTATTACTACCATGTCGTGTAAATGTTCCGCCCTATGCTCCCAACCCGCATAAGGTCGTGCGATCCTCTCCTCGCCTTCGCAGGTCCCAGTAATTGCGCCACCCTTGTTAACATATATAACTCTGTGTTCTCGCAACCACTATCCCTGGTGTCTCAATTCCTGCATCATGCCGGTCATCAGGGAGGACAGACGGGATACTCCAGGCCATGAGAGTTTTTATACTTTTGTGATAATTGGCCCCTCTACGCTCTACTACGGGTCAAATATTGGCATGCCTGCCTTTCCGGTAACACCATGATAGGGGCTCTTCTGCGTTTTTTCTACCGGATTGTTAACCGCACGTGGAACCCATGGGCTCTATGTTTATGTGGGAGGATCCCCTGAGTACACGCTCACTGCATTTCCCTTTACGCCGAAAATCCCCACGAGGAGCCCCACCAGTAGTCGGAACCAATCCTCCTCTCTAGTCAGGAAAAGGACGGTCCCAACCAACCACATCGCCTTCAAATAGGGGGACCCACCACCGGGTCTCCCTAAAACTCTCAGGGGAAGATTCTGGGAGGTCCATTCCCTTTGCTCTCCCAGGAGGACACACCCGATGTCCCGGTAGATCGGAATAGGCCCGCCCCACCCGTTTGGGCCTACTCTTAGCGTTACACTCACACACGCTAGGCACCCGCTACAAATTGCACTCCCCGCGAATAACCCCAACCCACAATACCCGTCATTTCTGATGTGAAACCCCCCAGTCTCTCTCCCAGTTCCGTTCTTAACGGAGGTACCGGGGGACCCTCCGGACATTCCCAAACTGGACAAGGGACCCCGGGAAAACGTGTGACGGGACTGGGCTTAGCGCTAGGAGTGGTGGGCCATAAAGGCGCACTATGGGTATCTGTGGGGTTTCCGACCCGCTCACTCCACTACTTATGTCAATGTTACCGCAAGGGCTCTCTCGCTGTCGGTCTCACCGCTCTCCTTTCTCGCTAGCCTTGCAAACTCTCTATGGGGACCGGGCGATGGGGAAGCACTTGCCCGATCCACGATGCGTTTAGTCGTTCTCCGGTTGATCTGCCACGCCCGCCGAGATAGTGACGTCAATCTACGAGGATGGACGCTCCGCCCATCTTGGATGGTGTCCCAAGAGGGACCTCTTCCTCACCACGGACATCCGGAAGTCCGATTGGTTCGCCGACCCCAGCCCTGGGCCTGGAACGCCTTCCTACACCGAGGGTCCCCGGTCAGCGTCAGGTAAGAACAAGGACTGCTCGTTACTGTCCGTGTGGGGTGGGACGGACCCCTCACCACTGGACCCGCCCGGTCCCTGGGAAATCGAAGGGGGGACTCCCATTTACCCTCGGCCTTTCGCGGTGACGGGCACCCGGCTCACGCTCATGACGACGCTACGGTTGTGGCACCCTTTTCCATTACCGCCAAGGGGAGGTTGATGGTTGACGAAACCACCAACACCGGACACACCAGGGTCACTCGTCCAAGAATAGAATCGACTTCCACTTGACTTGAGGGTCCAGGTGGGGGTGACCGCGCTTAGTCTCGGGCCGATACACTGGACACTAGACTTCTCTTCCGCGCGGGCTCAGTTTGGCAACCGGCACCCGTATTCCCCATCTCCGGGATCCAGCACCTTCCTCCACAGAGTACCGGGAAGAAGCCGCTGCAGCCATAGCCCACATTACTCAACTGCTTCGACGGGAGGGTGAAGAACGTTATTGTTTTACGCAGGCATTCGTGAGGAAAAGGACATGCACATTTTAAATCTGACAAACCAGGCCCATTATCCCTTTGACTTCAGAACCAAAAAGGCTAGATAAACACACCGTTAGTCATCCACTATAAGACCCATTATTCTGTTCTGTTCACAAAAATAAAAAAAACACACAATTCCTTTCAAATTTTTATTTAAGGATTTATTTAAGGATTTTTAATCTATTTTAGATATTTATACATTATATATTTTACTTAAATTATCCAAGTTCTTTAATTCCAAATAGTTTTAAGCTTTTCTTAAAATATATTTTTAATACCATTTTTAATTCCAAAGTTCTTTTGGGCTGTATTGTACCGTTCGATACTAAAACACAATACCGTGTTCCATATTCCTATCAGTCTTATCTCTTACGTTCGAGCAGCAAAATCCCGTGCGCTGGACCAACCCTCCACCTCCACTGCAAACTACAAAGAAGATACCGGGCTTATCTTCTCTACTTGGTCCAGCTGGCAGAACAACAACAGGGAAGTATACACACCCTTCTTTGGGGACCACACTACCCACACAGGCAACATCACAAAGCCTAACAAATTAGGGGAGAGCGCCCAAACTCTTTTCTTTTCTCCACTGCTCGCGACGGCGCTGTAGGGCCACGAAATCAGGAGGGCCACAATGTGCCTGGAGGGGGCACAGTGGGCAGCGTGCCGACTGTACCCAGGTACCCACGGGGTAGTCTGCCAATGCAAGCAGTAGGCACGCCACGGTCTCAGTGCCGGCCACTCAGAATCACCAGGGGAAGCTCCTGGTGCGAATGAGGGCTTGGGTGGAGCCATTGGTATTTTTCTCCTGCTTACAGTGCCATAGTCACGATGAGGGGTACTCGTATAGTAAACGGTCTGTTTCAGAGTACTGGCTCCTCGTGCTGACGAGCAGGGGTGGATTGCCCAAACCACTCCTGACAATAGCATCCCACCCTTATCTGACAAAGCGATTGGAAGCCACCCCCACATGGTTGGAGATTAGGGGCGGGGGGTCCCACAAACTTTCTAGAGATGTCCGGATAGGGCTGTACTCATTTACAGTACTGGGGGCTCTGGCTTAGGTTGCACAACACCCGAGGCACCACATCCATTAATTAGCGCCATCCCCGGCCCCAAATTTTCTAGCCTCTTTGTCTTTCTCACACAGGAGCACCAATTACAAGGGGCTTACTTTCTTAAGGGGCGGCCGGCTCACCAGCTACTGCTGCTCGGCAGGATTCCGTTCCCAACTGGGCATAATTGGAAATCACTCCCCTGGTGTGAGATTAGGGGGAGGTCCACAGGTTGATCGGTTTGACTCAGCCATGGGCTGAATTCAGTCACTGTCCATGAGGAGCGCTCAGGTTTCGCAACCACATACCCCCCACGCGGGTGGGGTTTTCCCATTGGCGCCACATCCTGGCCAACTTTCTTTAAGTCCAGAAGCTTGCAGAATATCTGCACTTGCTCCAGCGCCGGTTCACCAGGCCGCGACAAGCGGGGGGGGAGGCTGCCATTTTTGGGTGGCACGTTCAGCCCTCTTGAGCGGTGAGTTAGCAGTTTAACTGTTGTAGCCGACAACAGTCACTCTCATAATGTCTCCACCCAAATCACACGGTAATGTCCTCTCAGTTCTCAGGGCAGTAACCCCTAGATCTAGGCAGGAAGACAAAATGGCGCGGCACACAGCTCTCGCGTCCACCACCACAACAGGCTTGCCAAAGTCACAGTGTATTTTGCTCTTAGGGAACAGGCAACACTACATGCGTCCATCCATCTGCCTCCGTCGCCACATTTGGAACTTTCCAGCACCGCGCGGATCCTCCATTCCTGCGGTCGCCATTTCGTTGATGTTTTTACTGTAATGTAATGGAGTCCTCTCTGACGGGGCAGCTACCAAACCAGGTAACATAAAGATTGCTTGATGCAACACCTTGTGTACTAATGTAGGCTGGACATTGGTTTGCACACCTCAGGCTAGGCTCAACTCCCTGTGTCTGCTGTATCTCCATTCCTCCCGTCTGTGCTCCTTCGGTGGAGTGGTCTGGAAGGGCTAGCCGTATCTGGCTCTTCCATGCAGTATGGGCATCTACCTAAGTTGGCTAAGGCCTAGCGCAGGACCCTTCCAGAATCCCGACACTACGTTACAGGCTATCCCTGCCAGGCATCTACCAAAACTAGCACTTGGCCTCAAGGTGACTAGAACAGCTATAGCCCTTCCAAACATCACAACTTCCTTAGGCCCCTAGTCAGTCCCCTGCGAGCTGACAATCATCCATCAGCACCCCTGAATACCCCGAGGTCGTCCCAACACAGCACAAAGTGGCGGCAGCAAACTTTCCCTGTTTCACAGTTGTGCCTTAGCAAAAGCATGTTGTTGGAAAGGTCTTCGCAGCGACTCCCAAATGTAACTGGATTTTCTGGACTAGCCGACCACCCCAAATCTCACAGTTGGCCCCTGTGAGTTCAACAAGTCACCCATTACATGGTGTGTCTGGTGGTTGCACCGTGGCAACAGGACTCCTGAGTCTCCCCGCATGATGGTGTTTGGGGAATTTGCCACCCAGGCAGGTAGCTATGGGGATTGTGTGGGTAGGGGAGGTGCATGAGCCTTCTATAATTTCCGTGCAGCACCCTCCACTCATCAGGATCTCTGCGTCCGCAAAGGAGGATTGGTTTGATGAGGAACTCCTTTCTTGGTGGTGTCTTCCTGCGAGTTAACTCAGACTCACACAGTGACGTGTCTTTATTCAAGGAATCTCTTTATTGATGATGGGGCTAGCCCCGCGCAGTAAGTTAACTTAGCCACACATTGCACCGTGTGCTCCTTTCAAAAGTACACCCTCCAATGAAGTGGGATCCCCTTTCCCCTTAGGGAGATCACCCTGTGCCAGGTCCCTGGAACACAGTATGGCGTTGATAAACTAATGCTGATTTGATTTAGCATAGGACCACTAGTTACAGCACTAGCGCCCTCTTTCCCCAGGTCTCAACGCACGAGACTGCCGTCCTTACATCCAAAACACTAACTTTGCAAAGTGCTTGTGCCTAGTACCTCCAGGGGGCTGGGCAATCTTGATGTCACTAATGGTGGACTCAGAGTATGTAAGCCACTTCATCCACCACATGCGGCCATTACTACCCAGGAGTTGTGAGAGAAAAACCTCGCCATGATATGTGGCTCCCTGTTACTTACCAGGCCTGACTGCAAGCAGCCCCGAGAGGAAACTGCAAGTACAGTTTTTTTTACAGATGCGATAATGTATATCTGCTCTCTCTCTATGCTGCTTTTATCACCCCTCTATATGTATATACCCCTGCTCTCTCCTCTTGAATGCACCTCCTCTAATGCGATTACTGACTCTTCTCATATGTCACTGCTCTCTTCCATACTCTCCTCAATGTACTATATCTGCTATCTTCCTCTGTTGCATGCTCTATCATCCTCTATAGTATAATGCACTCTTTCCTCATGCATGCTCTCCCACCTCTAGTATGTTATATCTGCTCTCGTTCCCTATGACATGCTATCTCTCTCTGCCTATATGTAATTCTTGCTTCTCGTTCCTTCTAGGCATTGACTACTCTCTCTCCCTCAATATGATGATATCTGCTCTCTTTTACTATGGCATGCCATCTCTGATCCTCTCTATATGTATATACATAACGCTTACAATCTAATTCATGCTCTCTCCCCCCTATATCGTATATATTGCTCTCTTATCTATTCATGCTTGATTCCCCTATTATGTATATACAATGCTCTCTTCCTCCATGCATGCTCTCTGGTCCCCTATATGTATATATTATCTACTTCTCTCTATGCTAGTTTGCCTCTCTATTCCCTCTATTGTATATCATCTCCATGCTGCTCTTCCGCCTCTATTGATTGCTTCCTTATGCATGCTCTCTCCCCCCTCTATTATGAATATCATATGCCTCTTCTTTCCTCTATTGCAAGATATCGTCTCCCCACTATATATGTTTATTACCTCTGCTCTTATTCCTCTGGAATGCTTCTCCTCTATCCCTATAGATTGATATATATGCTCTATTCCTCTATTTGCCATGCTCTCTGTCCATCTATAGCGTTATATATACCCTGCTCTCTTACTCTATTCGTGCTTCTCCCCCTATAATATTGTATTATAATCTGATCTCTTCCTCTTTTGCATGCTCTCTCCCTCGATAATGTATATATCTTGCACTCTTTCTCGATTCATTGCTCTCTCTCCTTCTATATGGTATATACCCGGCTCTCTCCTGTATTCATGATATCTCTCCTCTATATGTATTATACCTGCATCTTCTTACTCTTCATGCTCTCTACCCATCCTAGCGATATGTATATACCTGGCTCTCTTACTCTATTGAATGCTCTTCCCCCTCTATAATGTATATATCTGCTATCTTCCATGTATTCATGGCTCTATTTTCCCCCTCTATATGTATATATCTCTCTCTGCCCCTCTATGCATGCTATATATTCCCTCTATATGTAGATAACATGCTCTATTCTCTATTCAGCTTTCTCTCCCCCTCTATTGTTAGATATCTGCTCTCTCCTCTATTCTTCTCTCTTCCCCTCTATATGATTATATTCTCTCTTTCTCTATTGCATGCGCTCTCTTCCCTCTATATGTATATAACATGCTATCTTCCTTCTATTCAATGATATATATCTCCTTGATGTATTAAGATGCTCTACTCCTCTATGCATGCTTCTCCCTCTAGATGTATATATTGCTCTCTTACAATTATTCAATGCTCTCTTCTCCTTCTATATGTATATACATGCTTCTTACTCTATTCAATGCTCTCTCTCACCCTCGATATGTATATAGCGATCTCTTCCTCTATTCATGCGCTCTGTCCTTTTCTATATGGTATATATCGGCTCCTTCCTCTATTCATGCTCTTCTCCTTCTATATTGTATATAACTGCTCTCTTCCTCAGAATGCTCCTCCTCCCCTATATATGATATACTGCTCTCTTCCTATATGCCTGCTCTCTCCCCCCTTCTATATGTATATAACTTGCTCCTTCCTTCTTGCTTGCTATCTCTCCACCTGATAGTATAGATCTGCTTCCTTCCTCTATTGATTGGAGGGGGGCTCTCTCCACTCGATATGTATATACCTGCTCCTTCCTCTAGCATTGCCCTCTCTCCTCCTCTATATGTATATACCTGCTCTCTTCCTCTATGCATGCTCCCTCCTCCTCTATATGTATATGCCTGCTCTATTCCTCTATGGCATGCTCTCTCATCTTCTGATATTGGTATATACCTCTCTCATCCTCTATGGCATTCTCTCTCTTCCTGCTTCTGATATGTATATACCTGCTATCTCCCTCTATGCATGCTCTCTCTCCTCTCTATATGTAGTATAATACCTGCTCTCTTCCTCTATGCATGCTTCTCATGGCTCTCTCCTCCTCTAATGTTCTATACCTACTTCTCTCGTTCCTCTATGCCTTGCTCTCGCGTCTCCTCGTCAGCTAGGGTCGGTCCCGTCGCTAGGTATATACCGCTTCTCCCATTCCTGCGATTCATTCCCCTCCTCCTCTATATGTATAGTGCCTGCTCTCTTTCCTCTATGCATGCCGTCTTCCTCTTCCAATAGATCCCTGCTCTCTTCCTCTATGCATGCTCTCATCTCCCTCTCTCCCTCTATGTGTATATATCCTGTCTCTGCTCCGTGCTTCCTCTAATCAAGGCTCTGTCCCGCTATATTTATATATCTGGCTCTCTTCCGCTATCATGCTCTCTCCCTCTCGCGTATCCTATATGTATATACCTGCCTGCAGTCGTTCCTCTATCTGCCTCTCGTCACCCCTCTATATTTATATACTCTCGCTTCCTCTATTCATTCTC